>JBCJKH010076771.1:0-18051 GCA_039877255.1 Loriculus beryllinus | reverse complement strand
GCTGTGTTCAAGGCCAGGTTGGACGAAGCCTTGGGAGGCATGGTTTAGTGTGGGGTGTCCCTGCTTATGGCAGGGGGTGTTGGAACTGGATGATCTTAAGGTCCTTTCCAACCCTAACTATTCTATGATTCTATGCTTGTGTCTTACTCTGTGGGGAGTTACTTCTAAGTCTGAACTTAGTAGCTTGACATGGGGATTGACGTGCTTGGTAATAATAAAAATGTGGCAATACTTGCTTCTGTTGTGGGCAGTTTCTTGAAGAAATACAAAACAAGTGTGTGAAATTGAGTACCATATTGATTTTTGTTTCTCAGAGGCAACTGCGTTGAAGTCTGGGTAAAGTAATGTAATAATGCTGGGAGAGATGGGAAAATATTTCAGGTACAGCACCATTCTTCCTGGGAATTGTATAGTATAAGCAGAGGGGAGAAAAAAACCCCACAAATACCCTAGAAAAGCAGTAATGCTTGTTACAGCTAACATGAGTGGAAAATTGTTAACTTCTTTCTACTGATATTTTACCCTGCCACAGTAGTGTCCTTCTGTAGTGAATATACTTTGCTGGCTTTCACAGGCTGGTTGAGTGGAAATTAAAAAGGAAATTGCAGTTAGAAATAAAGAAACTTTACATTTGATGATTTGTAACACTCCAAAGGTCAAAGCAAATGTGATTTTCTTGGTTACTCTTAAGATAAATACTTAGATACTGAGTTACTGAGGATTGCATACTTAGTAGAAACTATTGACTTGAAAAATTGTATTAATGAGAAAAATTATTCCATATTAGAACAGCAAAATTTTCTGACATTTGCGTCTCTGATGTTGTCTTTTCAGAAAATAAAAATTAATTGAAAAATAGTAAATCTTATGTCTTAAACTTGTCAGTATCTTCACTTAGAAAACCTTTGTCATAAATTCAGCTAAGAATCTTAGATCTTTTAAGCAAGAAAACAAAAGCTTGCTCCTTGAGAAAAATGGAAAAGAACTTGCGTATTAGCTGTATTGTTTCTGATTATAAATCAAAATGTTTGAATTTTCTGTGCTTCTAAGAGCTAGGTTTTATTCTAACTCATTAAATAATCCAGCAAGCCATCTGGCATGTACACGTGTGAAAGGAAGAAGAAATTTAGGCTTTTGATTAGTAACAATAGAAAATCCCCCAAGCCTGCAGCTGAGCCTACATTTTATAGATTTTTTTATAAACTTGTGTGACTCAGCTTCTAATACTCAACTGTTACATCTAATACTTAACTGTTACATACCATTCTAAGTAGGTTGATTATCACTCCAGTCTTGTTTGATCAGTTTATTGCCACTTCTTCATAGAAGAAAAGCTGAGCTTGAGGGCCAGTTTTATTGGGCATGTGGCAAAATGTACATGCTGGTGAGCAGCAGGTACCCTCTTCTCATTGAGAAGGAGGCGTGTGTGTGTGCAGTGGCTGGTGCTTAATCTTGTGTAAGTTCAGCTGCAGAATCCCTTTGATACCGGACAGCAACATGAAAACCTGTGTCCAGTCCATGCATGCAGTCTGTGCGTGTTGGGGGCTTATTTGATGGTATAATTCAGCTTTAGAAATGTATTTGCTTGGGTACATATTAGCTGAGCAGGTTTTGATACACAGTGTTTTCTGACTGACCAGTGTAGGGAGCTGCCATTTTAAAGCATCCAGATGCATGGCTTGCTCTGGCACTGGGGGCAAGGTCTGGTTAGTCTGGTTATCAGCAGAAACCCTTCCATTGCTGTCTGCTGATGTGACAGGGCTTCTGCCTGCAAAGCCTGTGACCCCAGATTTCAGCTGTTTACTGAGCACTTAAGGAGAAGTCATTGCTCCTGCCACAGTTGTGTGGTTTGCAGCACTCAGGGTTAACAGACGGAGACCTTTTGGCAGCCTCCAGCAGCTGTGGGTGTCTGCACATTTGGTGAACTCATTGTGAAGAGAAGAGGTGAAGCCACAGAGAACGTGGGTTAAATGCCAGCCTGCTGCTTTTAAGTTATAGTATCTTGTAGGAAAAGAGATTAAAATGGGAAATGAGTAAGCAGAATGACTGGAAAATGTAGGAAGCCGGTGTTGGCTCTGAAGATTATGAAAGCCTGAGGTCAGCTATCCAGTGGTATGAAGCTTCTCACAGTGGATGAATCAGATTCCTGCTTGATGGGAATTTGACATTTCAATTGTACCTGTTCAAATGTAGGAGCAAAGCAAAGACAGGCAATGGCATTAGAAATTTGAGTGAGGGATTTGGGTATTTGAGTAAGGGGCCACAAGGGTAGTGTGGGTGGGTGAAGAGACTGTGAGCTAAGATGGATGAAAACAACACATCCTGTGTCAAGACTGCAGCCAGTTGGAGGAACTCCTGGCTCAGATATGTTAAAGATAGAGCAGTAGCCACTGGGGCAGGAGATACGAGGGGAAGGTTCTTGAGATGTGGGGAGCAGATGCTCTAAAAGATGCTACTAGAGACATATGGAGGGAGAGACTCAGGTGACAAGAGATATTTTAGTGATGCCAGAACAATGCAAGAGATGTCGCGGGAGAGGACCAAAGCATTTTTGAGACCCCACGTTAGCTCCAGGACTATATACAGGCCATGGCTCACCTTCCTGACTTTTCTTCTGGACCGCATAGCCTCCCCACCTTGGGACATGGAGGCCGTGTCACGAACCACTGCACTAACCCACCCAACTTCCCTTGTGGACTGCACCACTTCTCCTGCTGAACAGTGAAGTTGTGTGGGCACAATTTTAGTACTTACATTTGTGATGAAAATGTTTTTCTGTCTGAGCCCATTTAGTCTTAAACTGTGGCCATCAGTCAGGAGACAGTGTCTGAAGCTGAGGGAGCCTTGATAGCTGTCCTCTTTGAATAGTGTTAGGTTTAATAAAGCAATGAAAATGTCCTAATAAAAACCACTTTACTTATCTATGGGGTGTGTAGAGTTTATACTAACACTCTTCCCTGTATGATTTTTGAAATTATGATCTCATACCTTGCCTTAATGCTGCATATTGTAAATCTGCCAAATTCATACATTGATTTTATACTGTACTTCTTCGGCCTGTAGTGAGAGAATTTAGCCTCCTGTTTTTTTCTTCCTCGTCATGTTCCTCCTTTTGCTTGGAAATTTTGTCCTATCCCATTTTTTTCCATGCTACTTCACAATATCAAAATATTTCTGCTTCTCAAAATCACACAGAGGAGGGAGGGGGAAAACGGTACAACTGGAAACATTGTCTGTGTATGCATAGAAAGACAGCGCATTGGATATTTGTGTTCTTTAGTCAGATAAACTTGTTCTAAACCAAGAAATACAGAAAACTGAGATTCACATTTAAATATGATTTTACAAAATATAAATGTACCAGTTTGAAGCTTTCAGTCACCTTTTTTTTTTTTACATTACCATATTATGCTGGTACCAGTAATGCAGACAGGGCAGAAATGGAAGATTATAAAATACAAACAAACAGACAGAAAACCACCCAAATCCAAAAACAAGCCAACGCAAGAAAAGCCCCACCCAAATCCTCCAAAACAATCAAAAGCACCTGGTGAAAGAAATGTTGTTTAAGTATTATCCTACTGCCCTGAAGTACAGCTCTCTTTAAATCCTTCTCCTGGACAATTACCGTTGTTCTAGTGAATAGCCTTTATTTCGAGGTAAAGGTTTTGTGCCTATGCAGACTCTCAATATATTTGTAGGATGAGCACCAGGAGAGGGGGAATAGCAGAGCTTTCTGAGCTGTTAAAGGTGTGCCTAAGCAGTAGTAGATGCACAGTGCGACAAAAATCATATGGCAATACTGAGGACATAAGTGCTGCTACGGTTACTATTTCCTATAATAGATATGGTCATTACTTGATAACAGTGCAGTAGCTGTCACAAGCCATTTTTCCTGTTAGGAAGGCTGTAATTTTTCTCTTTTATAGTTCATATTTCAGTGCATTAGTGTGCTGACCATAATGACAGTGACTTTCTGAATTAATTTTTTTGCTTCCTTTTATAGTGGATTTGGTATAGAACATGAAACTGATGAAAATTACCAAAATAAAAAGTGACATAAAGCTCATTTTTTTTTTCCTTTTTTTCCTGTAGTTGCTTTGGCCACTTGCTATTATTTATCAGAAGTTTAGGCAGTTTAGTGACTGTTCTTCAGGCGCTTTTTCCTGAGTAGTGGAGCTTTGCAGTCTTTGCAGGATTATGGATGATTTGTGTGTCTTCTGCTATGGAGTCTCCATGTATTCCAGCAGAATACTTTCTGCAGTAACAGTTACGGCTTCAGATGTCGTTTGTCTGTACTGTGCTCTGTTAGATGCCTGAACACATACAGCCGTTGTTCTTGCAAGGAAAGTTCTCAGAAGAAGAGCTGAAGGTTGTTAATCTCCATGTTCATTGGTTCCATGATGTTGCCACCAGATGGGTGGCTCTGTGAAACCTATGCAGGCTATCTATAGATGTAATGATTTGTCTTCCACTGCATTTTTCAGAATTTACTAAAATGGTCTTCCCAGAATTGCAGTCCACCTCCAAAATGTAACTATACTCTGGATAAATCCTCAGTCTTTGTCAAAAATAAGTCACCTCCTCACCTCTTTCTAACAGCAAGATTGAGCACACAAGTAATAAATGTAAACTTCAGTGTCAGTATGTTTTATACAGGGATGCTGTTTTGCTGATAATACTTGCTGTCTGTGGTCATTGTTGCTTTCTCAGGGGTAGCCAGAAAAGAACCACCTAAACCTGTTGGAAGCAGTGTTAATGTCTGGATTCACAATCTTTTCTGATTCATTTGTTAGTTTCCTTAGTGTCATCACCACTTTGTTTCACTACAGCTTTTTTCCTATGATGCTAATAACTTTTGTGATTCTAAATGTTATTTAATACCAAGTTCGGTAAACATCAAGAACTGATGTTCTATACCCTGATGGGACTGCAAGGGACAAAAATTATGAAATAAGAAGGTTCTTGCAGGGCTTTTGCTTTTCATTGGCACGGAAGTGACTCAAACTGGTGTGCTGTGGTGCCTGGGGACAATTTGATGACTATTGAGATGAAAGTAGTATTTGATCAGTTGTAGTTAATGGCTCCAGTCAGTTCTACTGGATTTCTTGTCTGATAAGGCTTGCTGACAGCATAAGCTGGTGAATGTAGTGTCTTTGTCCCAGAAAGGTTAGTGAGATATGAATGAGTCAGGTGTCCTGCTGCTGGTAGGATTTAAATTATGCTGAATTTTCATTAGAGTAAATGAGTTCGACATGATACAACGTGGTTAAAAAACTTTCATAAAAGGTCTGTGAGCTGATTTTTCCTAGAAATTACTCATGTGTTTTAGGAATTACATTTAAATATAACTAATTGCTTTTGAGAAAGTTTGAAGCACGTACTCTGTGAATAGAAAAAAATTCTCATTTTCTTTTATACAGAATGTGTCAAAATCAAAGATGAAGAAAAAAACAACTAAAACCCAAGAAGCCAAAAAAATCTTGAAGAAGAAATTTAAAGTCAACACAAAAATAGTCTTTACTGAAGATGGAGAGGTAAGATCGATTCAAAATAACTGTATTTTGGTGGGATATGATGCTGCATATTGTAAGTCTTCCAAATTTGTATTGAATTAGTTGAATTGAATTTGTAGTTTCTATAAAGACAAAAATAGTTATACTTTAGATCCAGGTAAAAAAGATGCACTTTTCAAAAGTGTGTGGTTTCTGTAATTGGTTTAAGATTTGCAAAACTGTTCAGCCTCCACTTAGAATGCAGTTCCATTGGGGAAAAGGAATGCTGAGCACTGACCTCTTTTCAACTTTGTGTGTATAAGATAGTTGTATGAGAGCTGTTAGTGGATGTACAGAACCCTGCCTCTTTTTCTGCCTATTATCCTCAATTTTAGGAGAATGAAGAGCCTATTTTTTCCTTGGAGAATGTAAACCAGTTTTCCTATAGCTATTTGCCGAAGCTCCCGTAAGTTTTGAGTTACTGTACTGCATTTAAAAGAAGCCCCTTGTTTTCCTTCCAGCATCCACTATTTCTACATTAAAAGTTTTGTTAGGAAAGCTAACGAAGTACCACATTTTCGCCTACTGGTGCTGATGTAGTACATTGAAATTTGCCAATAATTTAATTGGATCTTTTAATAGCCTCTGGAAAAATGTATTGATTTTATACTGAAAGGAACTACAGTGGAAGCTAGTCGCTGTAAGGTTTCATTGTGGCGATAACCTCACTAGCAAGTCTCCATGCTCCATAAACTTTTCTGAGATTTGATTTCGGTGCTTCAGATGCTGTGTATGTTGTTTTTCCACTTCCAGCATTAGGGAAAAAAATAGTTTTTTGGTTTTTTGTTGTAAACTCTAGCTTAATTTCAGTAAGACATAAACTGAAAGAGAGGTCATCTTTGCAAGTATGTATTGCTTTTGTGACTAAATAAACTAAAGCATTTTATTTTGCAGGTGAAGGTAGTATAGGCATGTAATTAATGATGTTAGACAAGATCTGAAGGGGTGTAGAGATTGCCCCATTGTCTGGGAATTATATCATCAGATATTTTTAGATATTCAAAAGCTGTTGCTTTTATGCAGATGTTTTATTTGTCTATGCAATGAAGCAGAAAGGAGCGAGGATGGAGGAAAAATAACTAGTGCAAAGATTATAGTTAGAAAAGCAACACAATAGAGAAGGGGTGACTTAGTTAAGGAAACATAAAGTTTGCATCTATGGATGTTGTTCCTGCTTTTTTTCTGAGCTCTGTAAAACTGTGCTTTTAAGTTTTACTGTTCTAGTCCACATACTTCTCTTTGATAAAATAAAACTACTTTAGGAAAAGCATCTTTCTGGAAAATACGAAAACATGAACTCCATTTTACAAAAGGAAGTAGAAACAGTAGTTTGGCTTTATCACTGTCCAGGTGAATAACACACTGTGTGCATTCGAGAGTCCTAAAGATGTTTGATTTTGTAATTGTATCTGAAAGACATTCTATATTTTCTGCCATGTAATTTCTTTTTAACAATTGCTACTCTACTAGTCCATAAGCAAGAATGATTTTGCAATGACTACCCCCAAATAATGTCTCCTCATACCATGAGGTATAAGCTATTAGGTCACAAGATAGGTGGGGATATTTTTTTGGTGAGTATGTAGTCTTTGTCTTTGCTCTAGAGCTTCAGATATTTTAGGAAGGCTGGATGTGTTCAGCATGTCATCTGCAAGTCAAACTTGAATCATCCTTGCTTCCCCCGGAACGTTAACCTGCCATCATGTTTTTTTGTGTACTGTGTGATGAAGGCTTGTTTCATTTTTATCTCAGTTAATGTGTTGCAGTATTGACTGTTTATATAAAACCATACTCTTTAGATTTAGCAGTGTTTTGTTTTGTTCCGTATATTCTGGAGAGTCATTTTTTAAAAGTAAGTATAATTTTTCTCCCAGAATGACTAGGAGGATTATAAATTACTGGTTCCATTAGGCAAATAGAGAAAAGTACATGAAGAAGTTCAAGTGAATCCATTAAACTCAGGAATAGGGTATAATGGAGATATTTTTTTCAAATACTGATTTTTGACTGAATGTGATGTTAAATAATGTATCAGAATTTATATTGTGCAAAAGTATTGTTTATTTCCTTTCCAAACGATCTTTTTTAGTCTAGAAAAATAAGGTATTGGAATATTTAAGGCATCAAAACTTTTATATGGAAAGAATGTTTCTAACCATTATTTTTCTTGTTGACATGTGTAATTCAGTTAGTGCAGCAGTGGCCCCCTGTGCAAAAATCCAGTTTGGCGCAAGCAGATGAAGAAGACGATGCCAGTGGTATCAACTTAGATAAAGCTAAAGAGATTCTACGGGAAGAAGACAAATTTGACAAAGAAGAATATAGGAAGAAAGTAAAGGAAAAACATAGGGTAAGTTGATT
Organism: Loriculus beryllinus; assembly: GCA_039877255.1. Classification (NCBI taxonomy): domain Eukaryota; kingdom Metazoa; phylum Chordata; class Aves; order Psittaciformes; family Psittacidae; genus Loriculus; species Loriculus beryllinus. Next base: position 10,135 of record JBCJKH010076771.1, on the reverse strand, counting down.
TCCACTTCAGTTACTGAAGTGCAAAAATAGATAATGTGATATGGATTGCTCAGTGAAGAAAAGTACTTAAATATATTTGTGAAATGAGTACAAGTTCATTTAAATTTTCAGGACTACATTGCACTCAGGAAGACTGTTCTGACCTAAGTAGCTGGGTAACACAAAGCCTTATGCAATACAAGTTGAGGGTAACATTGGAGCTTAATTTACATGTTAAAAAAATCTGCTAAGAGTTTAGTGGGAGCATAATTTTTTTTGAGCACTGTTCAGTGAAAGGGTATGTTTCACAAAAGGAAAGTGTTGTTTGGCATATGTGCTCTAACATGCTGAAGATGTTTAGGGGGAAGGGGAATTGAAAGAGTGTCTCTGAAATGTCTTCAGACTACCACTTGCTCAACATTCAGTATTACATTTCAGGTAGGAAAAAGTGCTAACTTTTTGCATCAGTGTTACTGGGGCTGTTGGAATGTATTTCATGAGTTATTCAAATACTGTCATATAACTTAGGCTGTGATTTGAAAACTTCAATATCTGCAGTCTGTCTTCTCTCTATATTATTTTTCATGGATCAAAACAGAGTTTTCTGCCCTTGTCATGTACCAGTCAAAAGGAGCACAGCTGGGTGTCTTTGAATATAAGGATTGCTCTGTTAGTCATTGCGACAAGAGCTTGTGTTTCTCCAGTTAATGGATGTAAGTGAGATCCCAAGACTACGTGTTATTAAAGGCCTGCTTTGTACTCAAAGCTGCTAATTTTCAAAGCATTAAAGGTGGTTTTTATTGCTCTGTTCTGCAAATGATGACTTTATCCAGTTTGACTTTATCTACTGATTGCTAGCGATTAGTGCTAGATGTTTTAATGTCTAGGAAGGTTTGTATTTGAGCAAAAAAATTTGGAGGGGATTTGTGAAAACTTCAGGTTACATTTAGGCATGGGTGTGTTCCAGCTGAAGTCAAAGCATACTTCACACATTTAATTTGAAAGCCTACTCTAGTCCTGGTACAGTCATTTGACATCTACAAAAAAATCTCACCTTTCCTTTAGCAAAGTTTTGCATTTGAAAGTAGTTGCAAAGAAATGTTTTCTGTGCTACAGATGAAATCGCAGACAATTTTACAGGAAGCAATGCTATCAGATTTCAAGGGTGCAGCTTAATAAACTAAGGAGAGACTGATTTATGATTTCCCAATAAATCTGCTAGCCACTATCAAATTAAGACACTTTGAGTGATGCTGTTGTACGTTTGACAGCAAACTTCAATGATTAAATAAATACTTTGTTACTTGATCTGTTAGCAGCTTCCTCATTATAGTGCTGAGGAGAGCAAATGAAATTGAGCAGATATTTGCCTGCATTAAAAAAAAACCTGTGGAGATACTATAAAAAGAGAATTCCTATTTTCAAAAGTGAAGCAGGCAAAATGAACAGGACTGGCTATATCATCAGTATTATGGGAGTTTTATTGTAATTATGGAAAGTGTCAAGTTTCTTGTAACCTAACTCACTGTATGATTTTCGTGTTACACCTATTTATTATTTTTGATGAAATGAAATAAAAGGCATGAATGGTAGTATGTAAGAAAGAAACATACTTAAAAAAAAGACTTCTGATTGAGGTACTGTGAAACGTGTGTCTAGCTTTTTAGGGCTGCCTTCCTGCATTCAGTCATTGCATGCATGTTCACATTTTTTACTTGTGGCTTAACAACTGGAGGTGAAAAATACTTCATATGGTAAATTCTCTGTACATGGTGAAGTATTCAGTTTCCTGACTGTAATTTAATTTTTGAGAGGGTATTACAAACAGCTTAGTATCATAGTATTCAAACTTAAAGGAGACGAAACTTAAAAGGAAAGATGCAGCAAGAAGGTGATAGCTGGGAGTTCAGGATTTACTTTGTTAGAACATCATTTGCCTCCCCATCATCTCACTAACCTGGTGGTTAATGTTTCTCTGCCCTCACTTCAGAAGGCCTTCACGTTTGAGATACCAATTCACTTTAGCTATTAATTAATACAGGCTATATAAGGGAAGGCTACCACACACATTAAATATGTTTCTGTTACTCTACCTCATTACTAAGTCATCCTTTATGTTTGTGATTCTTGACAGTCAGCTGTTGCTGCTTAGGAAATAGCTGTGATTGGGCAAAATAGTTGGGCAAATATGTCACGTCCTGGTCTTTTGTCTTATCCAAGCTGAGTCAAGCACTACCTCCTTTCTCTTGGGTTGTATTAAGCTGGTCTAGTGATCAGAAGATCCACTGTTCCAGTGACCCATGAAGAAGCTACATTTTTATGTGCGGCAGCTATTCATTTTTTTCCTTAACAGAAAATGTGTAATTAGTTAAATTCACACTGCAGGGAGAGAAGTTCTTTGGCATAGTTTAGAAATCGTAGGTAAGTGTCACAGTTAATTTTAGCCATTTCAGCCATTATATTCTCACTAATATTTTGGGGGAATTTATTGCATTGTCAGTGGGAAGAGTTGTCATCCCTTCATTAACAAAAGAATGCTAGGGGAAAATTTGAACTGCCTCACAGTAAAAAAGAACCAGCTAGCCACTTTCACAGCGGCTTTCCAGTGATGTTTAAAAATTCTCCCACCTCATAAGGTTTCCATTCCCAAAAGATAACATAATTACTCAGCAGCAGATACTTAGTTGATTTTGAACCTTTGGCTGGCATCTCAGTGATCTAAAGGAAGAACAACTGCCCAAGGCCATGTATCATAACTGTACTGCAGAAACCTGATCAGGTGTCTTAATTCTTATCTGAATTTGGTCTTAAAAGTTGGGTTTAGTGTGTAAGCCTGCCAGGCTGGTGGTGTAACTTATTTCTCAGCATTGTTTGGAAGGAGAGGTTGAAATCTAAAAGAGATTAAATGTGTTACCGACAAAGGATATGAAAGCAACAAAGAGGCTAGGAGACTTTCTTAAGTTATTTTCATAACTTCAGATTTTGTGCAAGTTTGGATGTCTTAGTGTCCCTTCTTGTGTCATTGTCAGAGGAGCTTTTGATAGTCACGTACTCTGATCCCATCTTACACATCCCCTCACTGGCACTCAGCAATCCCTTTTATACAAAGTCTTAAAGCCATCCCTTGTGACTGTCATTGCTTCTTTTAAAATCCTCCATACTTCACTCTCAGCTAAAATACATTATGGCTTAGCACGAACTCTTGTCATCTGACCTTTCCTTTCTGCAGTAGTGCTAATTAATTCATTCCCATCTTTGTTCTAATTTCCTTCGCACAAGCAGACTGCTGTAGATTTTTGTCCATTTGACATCTTTTGTAACAGCATGTGACAACTCCCTGTTTCTTGATTTTCCACCTTGATTACTGAATTCTCCTACAAGAATTCTAGCTTTTTGAAAACACTATGGTTAAATATTTTCTGTCTGCTCTTGCTTCAGATTTGTTCAAGATCTTTGCTTAACTTTTTCATTAATCTAATTTTATTTTCTCTTTCTTCACTTTCAGCAAGTTCCAAATGTGACTGTATGTTGATTTGTATTTCCTCCTCTAAATTCCTTATCTTCCTACTGCAGCTGACACTGCTGGTTTGTATATTTGGCAGTTTTAATTTCTTACTTTAGATCAATTGTTGATACTTGCTAGATCAATTAAAGCTATTATATAGGTAGAAGATCATTAGAGACAAATGCATTTTCATTCTCTATAACCAAATGTAGCAGTCTACTACGTGGTTAGGTGCATCAGTAATCAAAAAGTCCTCTTCAGAGGAATCCAGCTTCAGCTGAATGCATGCGAATAACTGAAGTCTCTACATTGGCTTTAAAATTGTAACTTGGAATAATAAAATAATTTACCCAATGCAATGAGAGCATATATTGTTTCATCCAGTTTTCTATATCTTACCTATGGATTCAGATTTTGATTTACATTTAGAATCAATGTAGAAAAAGCAGTATTTATATAAAGCTTGTTATTTTCTAGGTCATCTTCCATTAAGAATCCCTCTCATACATTTTTTTTTCAGTATAATCTTGAAGATTAAAGGTTTTTTTGGGGGGGAAGAGGGACTTATTAAAATCAAAACTAGCACAAAATAGCTTTTTTACTTGGTGAATATGGTCAACAGATATCAGGGTGATTGAAGTCCCCCATGAGGACAAGGGCTTGTGAGCATGAGACTGTTCCTATCTGCTAATGGTGGGGTTCATTCACATGGTCCTCCTGATCAGGTGGCCTGTAGCAGACTCCCACAGTAATCTACCCCATCGCAGTTCTCCCTTTGACCCTAACCCACATTCATGAAGTACTTGGATTAGATGTGTGTTGCAGTGCCTTAGGGCTTGTGGAAACTTGCAAAGCAACTGCACTATAATTAGGTTTCCTTTATGAGTCTCACAGTTTATTATCCTCTCCATCCTCTGCAAATGGGGGATATTTGAAAATCAGGTGGATAAAAATAAATAAAAATCTGAGGTATAATTGTGATATAATTAATGCTTATTGAAGTTTTGGAGGCAAAGTAAATTTTAGCAGTTGAGCACAAGGGAAAGGGCAGTAGCACTGATCAAGATGATGAGAAAAGAATTCTGTATTAATGGATATTTAATGACAGCCCAGCAAGAGGTATAGATTCAAGCTCTTTGAAATGTGTAAAATGTTATAAACAACAATAGAGGGAGAAGTGAATAAAGTATTCAGAACATGTTTTCACATTCCATTTTTCAGGTGTTCAATTGAAAATGCACTGTTGTTAGTGGCAGAGTAGTGGCAGAGAGGGATTCATCTTGCGTCTTAATAACCTCTCTTTCCATATTACTAACCCAAGCTCAGAAAAATGCCCATTGGTGCTGAAGGAAAGGTAAATAGGAGCCCTGTTTCTTAGCTCCCTTTCCAGCAAGTAAGATACGCTGGGAACTTGGCATGATCAGTGTTAAGATGGCTACAAGTACTTTTTCTAAAAAGAAAGTATTTTATTTGGGTGTATTAGTACCAAGTACACATAGGTACACAAACTCAGCCGGTCTTCAGGGGCCTGTACTGCAAGGTGCAGTAGTTCCCTATCTCCTTGGGAGGTGTTTAAACAACTGCTTTTAAGCTCTAAGAGGAAACTGGGGATATTTTGTGTCCCTTCTGCAGCTGAAATGGTGCTGACATGTGACATGTGAAGTTCAGAGTTATGTGGTTTCTTAGTTTTGCTTGTGCTATTATTAATTCAGTAGAAAATACAGAACCATTTTAGAAACAGTGCTGAAACTGAGTACCTCTGGTTTGTCTCCTGTTCCCTAATTTGGTAGTAGGAAAGTGGATTATTTTAAGGAGGAGGATACACTGTAGTATTTCACCCTTTGTATACTTGATCTCCCAAATGTTATTATTTAATTATATATTTCCAAGGTTAAAAGAGGAAATTCTTCATACCAGACTGTATGGAAAGACTTTTATAAAACAAGTAACTTGCAGTTTCAGGAAGAGCCCCACTGAATTTATTCAGTAACTTTCTGATTAAAATTCATTCTTGAAAGTGGAAGATTGCAGACTGGTAGAGGAAGCCAAATCCCTTGGATTGCAACTCCGGAGGTTTCTTCTGCAGGTCTGTTAGATAGAGGCTGCTGCTGCTGTTCCAGGTTACAGATCCAGACCTAGCGAGGCTGCACATGTATTGCACAGATGCATACACAATACACACAAGGGTAGCCACAGAGACTAGAGCAGCAGGAAAGATAAACGCAGCGCTCATATAAGCATGAACAGTACGGGCAGCAGAAGCTTATTCCTTCTTGTTGGCTGATTAGGGTTGACATCTGCTAGCAGAACTGTGACCACCCTCACTGCCTTGATTCACAAGCACTCTCGCATTCAGTGATCTCTTATATAATAGCGTGGGCCCTAAATATGTCTGATACTCTAACCTGCACCACAGGGCTCTTACTGGCTCTTACTGGCCTTGACTTTGGGCTTTTCCAGATGCTGGGCTTTCCACACTGTCTCACTCACAGTGCCTTTCAAAAATTTGTACGTTTGCACTTTCCCATGAGACTGATAAAGAGAGATTGAAGGGGGTGATCTGTCAGTGACTAAGAGGTTCAGGTCTGTTACTGTCTGCCTTACTGCTCATTAGCGTTAGTGTTGGTTTTCCATTTTTTAAAGTTTCATTAACCCTGAAAACCTCCAGGTTATCTCCAATATTAATGGACTTTGTGGCATAATCAAGGAGACTACAGGTTCAGTCCCACTTGATAGTTGGTGTTCACTTCATTACTTTTTGTACTTTGTCTCATCTTTGTCTTACTGTTAGCAGGATGTCCTTGCAAACCACATTGTTACATTCAAGGTATCCATAGAGACACCACCCAGATAGATTTAAACATCAAGTTCAAAAGGAGTGTTTTCTAATAATTTTTGCATCAGTCTATAGGAGGGAAAGTGGGAGAGTTTAACTTCATTAATTTTATATAAATTCACATATAGTTCTTTAGAATCTGGAAAGGATGCTTCCTCTAAGGAACCAAAATGAGTGTGACAATACTAGGGATAATATAACACTCATCAAGTTTAGAGCTGATGCTCAAAAAGCATGAACATTACTGGTGGCATTTGGGTAAAGTATATCTAGCATGCATAGGGAGAGTACTTGGAGAGCCATGGTGACCTCGTAAGGACTTAAAATCTGTCTGAATTGAATTGATCCAGTGAAAGATGTACGTGAGATAGGAATTTGCAAAAAGAGACGTAAGTTTACTTGTCAAGGAAGAATTCTCTTCCTTTGCATCCTCCAAGGTTAAAATCAAACTCTGAGTTTATTTTTAAAAGCAGTAATGCTGGTGATTTTAACTGGTAGGAGAAGAATGATGTGAGCAAATAAGTTGTCATTTTTTTATTTACAGTGGATTATTTTCCTTTTATGTAGCTTGTGCCACACTGCGTTCCTTGGGATTTACTTCCTGCTTTAATGGTAGCTTTTGTTTTCTCCAGCCTCTGCCACAGTCCTCTTCCCATGCCTTGGCTGGGCAGCCCCATGGTTGGCTAAGCTATGGCCCAGATGGGGAAGTTCTTGGGTGAGAATGCGCTGCGCCGTATCCTTTGTACCCTTTCCTGTTGCAGGCGTGCTACAATGAGAGCAATAGGCTCTGTCTCACTCTCAGTCCTGCTTTTGCAAGTGATTGCTGTTGATGACAGAGTAATTAAGATTTAAACGTATTTGGTTGGAGTTTTATACAGTAGTACTGAAAGTACTTGTACATACTGTAATAGAACACTGAATACTGTGTTAAAATTATAAAAAAAGATATTAAAAGATATATATCCAATAAATAAAAATAGATTCTAGACAGCAGGAACCATTCAGTATGCTGAAGATAAATGCACCCACTAAAATAGTACTTGTATTTCAGTAGTATTTCAAACTGTATTTGAAATCAATCAATACATTAATTCTGAAGAGAGATTGCATTGTATTTCAAGGGAAATAATCTGAAAGGGAAAAAAGATCTCAGTGTAGTATTACGCTCTTTATTAAGTGAAGCACTTGAGTAGTCCTTCACTTTGAGGTGAAATTTGTCAGATTTCAATGTAATTGTACAGTTGGTTTAATGTGGTGCTGGGTGAGGATGATAAAATTGTCTCACCTAAAGTGTGCGCCAGTGTAGGAGCAAACCATTAAGGGAAGAAGGTCGCTGAGAGGAGCGTTTAGCTAAACAGCAAAGAAGAAAAGTATTAGAGATGTGTTAAATAAATCAGGAGAGTATTACTTTGTTAGAAAGCCTGTCTTAGCCCTTTCATAGCTATTGTGCACAGGCAATGCTGCTGTTACATTCCAAGTGCAGAGCTATTAAGATAAGGGGAATGAATTCTGACAAGTGAGTTGACAAGTATCCCTTTTCAGCCTTAGAAGCAGCATCCACCCGGCCTCCCTCTGCTGCTGAGGGAAGCAAGGGCTTGCTCATTATTTGCTTTTCTTTCTTTTCAACAGCTGGATAGGCTACACTTAAAGCTTGAAGTGCCCTTGAATGTTTTCTGAGAGTTTTCCAGCAAAATTAAGAGTTCTTGGCCTCATCTTGTTGATGTGAAAAATAAGAAAATGAACTGAGAGTAGGTTGTTTGTGTACGCCCTAATCAGGTGAATGCCAGGAAAGCACAGCTGTGGGTGGAGGCTGAAGTAGTGCAGGCTTAACTTCAGCTGAGGTGGAGTTGTAGCCTTAGTGTTGTAAGAGAACTTCTGTGCCAGGCTGCTTCTCCTTGCAGAGGAGGTAAATGGAGGAGGTAGTGGCTCAGCTGCCCAAAATGCTGACCTGTCATGGATTTTTGAGGCAACCGAGCAGCTTCTGCTGGGAGCCGCAGCCTTTGCTTGCTGAGGACTTGGGTGCTGCTGAGTAGTTGAATCTGTTTAAGTGCAGATAGTTGCAGGGTTTTCTTTCTCTCTTAGATATGGTGTATGAGAGCTGGGGCTCCTTAAGAGTGGCTGCATTAAGACAGCTCAAGAGTCTATGACCTGTCTAGATTATAAATTCCCACTCTTACATGGAAAGCAGCCACAGGGTTAGATGAAGTGCATTGTCATCAGCCTCTTCCCTCATATTTTCAATAGAAAATACTAGCATGTTTTGCAGTGCAACTCCTGTTGGCTTTGTCATTAAGATTTTGGCTCACAGCTTTAAGTGTTACTTTTAAACACTATTAACTAACTTAATTCCTGATGTAATTCTATTAAACTGTATTTTGTATTGACTTAGGGTTGCCTTTTCTCCAAATGCCTCTAAGACTTTTTCCAATGCTTGTTTAATGCTAAGATTGCAGCTGTGCTGTCTTTCACATGCCTTTAATGCCACACTTTTCCTATGTTGTCTTAATTAAGTCACGCTAGACCTCTGTGTTTCAGTTTCCCTGCTTATAAACATCAGCTCTACAGATGGGGTTTACATCATTATGTTAATATAGTTTGTTGCTTGAAGAGATTATTTAAGAGATATCTAAACCCAAATACTAAGAGATTAAAACAAAACAAACATAAAATAATCAAAAAGCTTTTGCTTTTTTTCCCTGAAGGTACTAAGATTTGTTTATTTAATAGTAACCAATTTTGAACTTAATTTCCAGTTTGTTATTGGTTTTGTGTTTGTGGGTTTTTTTTAATAGTATTAAAATAAATGCTAATAAGTTGATTCAGTTTTATCTTTCAGTTGGGAATGTTGATTTATTCTGGTAGTTGGAACATTGCTTGCATGTAGATGATTTGCTAATCTCTCTAACAAGACAAATATTAAAGTGCATGGCATAAGACAGGTTGGATGGAGATTTGAGCAACCTGGTCTAGGGGAAGGTGTCCCTGCCCATGGCAGAAGGGTTGGAACTACATAATCTTTAAGGCCCCTTCCAAACTGAACTATGCTAGGATTCTGTGATTCTAAGACAGCAGTAATAAAATATAGCAATGGCCAAAAAGTGACTGCTGAAACAGAATTTTCTATATAATCAGTCTTGCTCCATTCTGTAATTAACAGATAGTTCTCACTAATTCTGGTTTTCATTCCATCCACCTGTGCAGAGAAAAACCACTGCAGAAGAGGGCACAGATTGATTCTGTGTTGGCTCATGTGTGTGTTGATTGTATAGCTGAAAGTTATTAATCTTGCTTTATGGGCTGGTGCCATATTTATTGAAATCATAGAATAGTTCGGCTTGGAAAGGACCTTGAGATCATCCAGTCCCAACCCCCCTGCCATGGGCAGGGACACCTCACACTAAACCATGTCACCCAAGACTCTGTCCAGCCTGGCCTTGAACACCACCAGGGATAGAGCATTCACAACTTCCCTAGGCAACCCATTCCAGTGCCTCACCACCTTCACAGTAAAGAATTTCTTCCTCATATCCAGTCTAAACTTCCCCTGTTTAAGTTTTAACCCATTACCCCTTGTCCTACCACTACAGTCCCTAATGAAGAGTCCCTGCCCAGCATCCCTATAGGCCCCCTTCAGATACTGGAAAGCAGCTATGAGGTCTCCACGCAGCCTTCTCTTCTCCAGGCTAAACAGCCCCAACTTTCTCAGCCTGTCTTCATACATGAGATGCTCCAGCCCCTTGATCATCCTCGTGGCCTCCTCTGGACTTGTTCCAACAGTTCCATGTCCTTTTTATGCTGAGGACACCAGAACTGCA
>JBCJKH010076755.1:0-10165 GCA_039877255.1 Loriculus beryllinus | reverse complement strand
TGGTGGTTTTTTCAGTGGAGGGGAGTTTTTGTTTTGGTTTTTTTTTTTTTTTTTTTTTTTTTTTTTTGTAACTTAGCCTTGAAATCTTGGCAAGTGACAAAACCCCCTGAAAGTCTTCATTCACTAGCTAGTATACACAAGACAGCAAAGTATCAGTAGGCCAGATAACCTGACAGCACTCCAGGGCACAATGAAGAAAAAGCTTATGTGGAATTAACTTATTACAGAACTAAACAGTAGTCCTCTGTCTTTTCTAATTTCCATAACCAGACATATTTTGCAGTGGACCTCAGCCTCCTTGATAGTGAATCTAAGCCTGCTGAAAAAGTGTTTTTTACTTCTCAGTCTCTTTTTGCAGTCTTTGGACACTCGTGTACAGTTGACAGCTATTGAACTAATATCCTACGAAGGTAACAAATGCTAGTTAATACTATTTTTGAAAGCAATGCTCTTATCAAAGAGTACATTCCCTTTCCCTCAAGGGAAATTTACAGAAAAAGTAACTGCATGGATGTAACGAAAACTTTTACAGGATCAGTGAGTTCAATTCATTTAGCATTCAATTAAATCATGAACAAGTCAAACGCACCTTAGGTGGCTTTAAAAAAAAAAAGTGTTAAGAGTCAGTATTAGAAAAAACATCAAATGGCATTATTTCTTGTGGCTTCTACAGTCTCTCTCAAATGAGCATTGCTTATATCCTGCAATGATATATTGCAATGATAATGACAGAAGATACAGTAAAATACAGCAGTAATAAAGAAGACAGATTTTTAAGGCAAACTGATCTGAATTTCCTAGTTACCTCCATCCTGTCAGGTTATACTATTTTCAATTCTGTGAAATACAAACTAATGCATTTTGGAAAATGACATGTAGGCCATACATACAAAATGGGGACCAACAGTCACGAGGAAAGGCAATTAATGAAAACCAACTTCACAAGAGCTACACTGTGACTAAAGAAGCTGTCACACCGTTCAGATGTATAAAGAAGGGAATGCAAGTGGGAGACAAGACAGAATCTCATCTCTGCATCCAACAAAGCACAAGGGAGCACATCATCCATTTTGGCATCTGTGTTTTCTTTATGTTTTTCAAAATTGTGTATAGAAGCATAAGTAAAATATTTTTGTCTCCTAGTCCTAAGCAGAACACAGCTAAGAGATGCATCAAGACTTTTGGCCAATTTTAGCACATCATACAGTATTTCTAGTCACTGTCCCCTGAGATCTCATTGCATCTCACTCTAAGCTTTTCTGTGTGAGTTTGAAAGGCGCTGACTATGTGACTGACTTCCTGACTTTCAGTCCTCCTCATCCCTGCCCCTGATGAGGGATTCTCATGTTTAACTTCTGCAAACTCTAAGGGATTACACTGAGGACAGCTAATATACGCATATATATAGGCATACACCTACATATATTTGCGAAATAATATGAACTGCCAGAAGACAAAGTACAAAAATGTCCATCAAACTTTGACTAGGAATGAAAAAAACTCAAATCCATGTTAAGGCACCTAATTAGAAGGTTCCGTTTTCAAAGCACTGAGTCCAACCATTAACCCACACTGTCAAATTTACCACTAAACTGTCCCTAAGCACCATATCTACACATCTTTTAAATACCTCCAGGGACAGTCACTCAAACACTCCCCACATTTCGCACTTTCACACATTAATGAAACAGAAAATAGATTACCTAAGTATCTCAAGCATATTTTTGCTATGATATTTAGATAATGAATGAAAGAAAACACAAGGTTAACAGCTCAGAGGATATAGAAAAAAAGGCAGCTTTTCCCTGTATCTTCAGGTCAGTGATTGCTTTATTTGTTGACGTTAATCATACGAAATTTGAACATTTCCAATTAGAACACTCAAAAATAGTATTTTCCACTCTTAAACAAAAGATTATTTTAGATGACTAGGGTTTATCTTTACTACTAAGCCATGATGAGTCATGGATCACAGCATCAGACAAGGTGTGGGTTGCCTCTCTACCTGTGCTACAGCTGTTGAACACAGCTGGATTGCAATTCAGCAGCAACAACGATGAAATAAAAGACGCTTCTATCAGGCAAGCCACCTAGAAACTCCCTCACATTCTCCTGTACTTTGATATTTCAAACCTTTCCTGCAAGCAGGTGTCAGCAAGTGCGTTCAGGAAGTGAGATCTTCCTCAGAACACTCATGACACAGACAATGACTAAGGAAAACTCACGTATGGTGTGACACTGCAGACACTCCCACACTCAGAAGATCCGTTCTGCTACCCACTGTCTGCTTCTGTTTTCACAGGTAGTCTAGAATATGAAACAAGATAAAAATTCACGATGATCACTTCTCATTCATTTTGCTGACAACAGCTGAAAGGGACCGCTCACATTGCCTCCGCCCTCCATGCAAAAGACTAATAAAGAAAAAACAATTACATTACTCTATAAAATATTCTTCTATCATTTTCTACAAAGGCAAATGTAAGAGAATAAATGCATATGCTAGCTATACAATACATGATCTCATTTGCAGTGCAGTAGAGAAAATATACGCAGCAGCATACTGTTTGGACATATGGGTCACATTGACTTTTTGGCTGCTTATGATCAAATGCTAAACACTGGCATGCAGAATAACATTTGCTTGTTTTAGTCTTCAGATAATGAAAAGCATTTCCTATAGGTACTTAAAATATAAGAATTTGAAGGAACACAAGAGGCTTCTACTGCATGATTTGCTTTTAAATATATTTTTCCCCTAAAAGGAATGATTTTTGAAACCAAAAGAGAGAAGGAATTAAAAAGAGGTCTCATTTCTGATTAAAGATGTACCAACTGAATGGTATCCTAACTAAGGAATTATAAATTGGCTGGGGTTTAACAAAAACTTTCCTGTTTTCTAGATTATTTTTTAGTAAACAGAGTGGACAGATTTTCCAACATTAGGTTAGCAGGTTAGCAGGTTGCAGATCATATGCACAATTTGGCATCAGTTTTTCCAGACTATGGCCTGACTTGTGTTAGGATATGTCATTGTGTCAGTGCATTCAAACAAGATTAGTGGCAATCCTTGCCATGTTTCAGCTTCTTTGATGTTCTCTTTTGAGTCTGTTACATTTTTATTTTGTAGTCTGTGAACAGAAAAACATTCATGTAATTCTGGTCATCTTCCAAAGAATACATCCAGTGCCCTTAGTAGGTAGCACAGATTACAAACATACTTAAACGAAGATACAATGGTTCTGTGGAAGATTAGAGTCTTACATTAATAGGACATACCCGCTGAGACCATGGCCCTCCTGTATTAGGAGTTGTGTAAAAACAAAATAAGGCAAAACAAAACAAAAAGACCAAACAAACAGCTTGAGTCCAGTCCTTAAAAACTTCTTTCTCTGAGAGCAAATTAGGAAAGCATGGCTTAAAGTTAAAACATGCCATGGACCAAAGAGGTGGTCCTCTGCTGTTAATTATATATAAAGTCACAGCTGCTAACAATGCACTCTTATACTGTGTGCTTTATAGTTATTCTACCAGAAAAGTATAATGAAATGGGAAATAAATTAAAATACAAGAATTACAAATAATTTGGGGCTAATTTACATGGAAAATCTTAGTGTTAAGTATTAAAAGTAGGGCAAGATTAAGAGATCTTTTAAAATATTTGACAGTGAAAACTTGAAAATTTGAACTGAAATATATATCAGAAGTACCTTTGAAAGGTAGAAAGAAAAGGGTTATGCATTATTAACGTGAATAGAGTGTTATCCTCAAGGGCAAACCTCTATAGTAGTGATTAGGTTGTTTTTTCCACTGCATATTAAGATCAACTAAATCATATCCAAGAGAAGGGATAACTGCTTTATTGGGTAGGTAGCATTTCCTCACATGAATTTAGTATTGGAACAAAAAAAACCACCAACATCAAAATGTTACAGAATCTGTGTCAATCCTGCATGATATCAAACAGAAATTAGCTTATGTTAATAGAAAACTGCATTTTTCAACCCAATAGCTCCCTTCAGAATATTTACCTATATTAAAACAGACAGAGAAAACCTTGGCGTCAGCTGTCTATTATGCAAACGACAGTATTTTTTAATACTTAAGTAGTTTTTACTCACTTTGAAAAGAGGTATTTTGCGTTTGGAATTTTGCTGATCATAGGCTTGGAAATCGATTTAGAGATGTTTCTTTCAAGTTTTACTGCTGTGGTAGTTTTCTGCCAAGATGTTCAATTACTTGATAACTAGCAGAACCTGACCTAAACTTGTATCCTCAGTACTGACTTCCCAAGTGGCTGTCACAAATAGGCATTGTAGGGTAATTAACAAGATTGCAGTGAATGGAAACCTTGCTTGTCTTGTACTTGTCAGCATGTACATGACACAGCTTTCGTCTCTACCAGGAGCCCCTAAAGCTCTGCAAAATTGGAACCTCCTGCTTCAGCTGATTGTTTGGCAAATTGCTCTTGTGCTACAGCTGAGCACAGGGGGGTTTCAGCCACAGGTTATTTTTACAATATTTTAAAAACACAAACCACTGACACAGAATTTTTTTAAACATACAATTTTGGTGTACACTTGGCTAGTTGAGTGTCTCTATGCAAAGTCCTTTCCACCAAAAACAGTGCTGTTTACTGTAACAGTTTGGATCTGAATTGAGTGAAAAAAACACATTTATTTTCCGAATTGCCAATACTCAGAACACTTCAGTGAGTTCCATCCACTGCTGTAATCCTTCATTAATACTATTAATTATCCAGGAGAAACTGCCATGCTGTCGCAGGGAAATTATTAAAAGGAAAATCTGTTAGAACCAACTTTCAAAGCAACATCAAAGATTAGGGGAAAAGAGCTTTTTATCGTTGAGTTTAATCACAAAAAATTGGGTTTACTCCTGGTGTTAGGATCCATATCAAGTTAAAAACTAATGGGGATTATCTACCTTGTCTCAAACACCGACAGCACTATCTATGGCTTTCTGTGGCTGTAGATAGTAAATTTTCTGAACAGTTTTTGATGTCCTTTATTAACACTATAAATTAGTGATTATTAGGTTAACAGATTAGAAAATATCTGAGATCTATTCTGTCCTTTAACTGTTTGCTATGTATCATCAGTAAATCACATCATTTCATCTATTTCCTGCTCATTCATTTCAATTGTTCAGGAATACTCAAAAAGAATACTAAGAACTGTTTACTACTCTTAAATATGTTTGTATGACAGGCTTTTAGTTTTGCTCTGGTCATCTGCATTGTACTGTTATACAGTGATACTGTGGAAGATCTCTCTAAATTTACATAATGTTGTTCGTAATTTGCCTCAACTTAAACAAGAGAAACATAGTCCCTAGCCTCACATTCCAACATGAGTCAGTGAAGACCCCTGCATAGGTTTGAAAACTGTTTGCATTTAGGTACAGTCATTACACGGCTACTACATGAAAGCCACAACAGTACTGTGGTACTGAGGTACTATTCATCACTAGTTCACACTTGGTAATTCTGTATATTTAATGAAATAGAGTCTAGAAGAGTAAAAAATTGACCACTGAGGAGGCAGCAATAGTATACTTATGTATTCTCCGTATCAACTTCACCAGATGCTGTTATTTATTCAACCATATGAAGTGATGGCTAAACATTCACTAGCAGCTACAGGGAAGTTGGATCATGATTACACATAAAATTTAGCATTTAAATAGAGAGGAAAAGATTCCTTCTAGACAGATGATCTATAGACAAATAAAGCAAGGGCAGGAACAATGAAACCAGAAAGATATGGATGCCTGAGAAGGGGTGGATTTACCAACAAGACAGAAGCAGTAGCTGTGCTAGGACAGAGCAGCATGAGCTTGCCATCCTGTGGGACAGCTGCATCCCACTCAGCTAGGCACCTCTGAACAGCTGGCCATGGCACCTTGCTCCAGGTCACAAGGGAAAGAGGCAGCAAAGCCAAATCCATTTCTTTCAAGATGCAGCCTAGCTCTTAATCATAAGAGACCCCTTCTTTTGGAGGTTGAATTTACTATGTTTTGAGTAAGAACAGTGTACCCAGAACACTGAGACAAGAATGAAACATGAGTGCTAGGACACTGATGTACTTTTCCCCACCTTGAAGGAGTTGCAACTGCAAGCAAAAGGTTTTGAGAGCTTCTGTTCTGGGCCTTTTGTTTGGTTGCGGATGGTGGGGGGCAAGGTTGAAGGGATGGATGGGAGCTGTTAATTTGTTTTATAAACTAATGCATCATTTACAAACTAATGCATTAAAAGGTACAGTAAGCCAGTTCCAGACATCTTATTTCCTATGTCACAAATAACAAATGATACTTGTTATCAACAAATAACCCACATCAAACAAATAAACTACTGTAGAAGGACTAGTTCTGGTAAATACACAAGACATTCAGGGACGTTACACAAAAAACTAAACCATTCAGGCATTTAATGCAAACCATTTGATGTTCATTGCCCAACAAATGGGCTACTAATTTATCAATATAAATTGTGCTAGCTGCACTAAATCTCTTGTAAAAATACCTTTATGAATCATATCTGACATTAAATTCTATCCTTCTACTCACGTTATAATCCTCTATATCACTTGCAAAGTAAGAGGGTACTCAGTGCAACTGATAATGTTAGCATCTTGCTGTTAGTAGAAAAATAACTTTTCCATTAACTCAGAGGGATTTAGGATTAATAGGTTGCCTAGCAAAATGTGAAAGTAAATTGTTTAATTCCTGTCTTCCTGAAACTCACTGTGGAACAAGTGAGAGATTTTGCCAGACAAGCTTAATAACTTCATTTGGAATTATTTATCAGCACTGATCTGAAAATCTTATTGACATCAATCTGTACGTCACTGCTCAGGAAATTAGTTACTTTTTTTCACTTCCCTTTGCCCTTGGCTTTCTTGCCTTCAAGCTACATTGAAAAGTGTATCAGCATAACTTCTACATTTAAATCCTTCTCTCCAAGCAGTACGCTTTCAGTCTCTGCAATTTCCTCTCAGTAAAATGGTGGTTAAAATTGTTTGCAAAGGCATTCGCAGCCTGTTCTCATTGGTTCCTTACTTAATGCCAGAATAACTGATAGCTGAAGTGCTGAATTCTCAGTCTTCATATGTAATATTAATTTAGTTTTGCCTTCCTTTAAAGACGCCAAATGCTTAACAGGTGGTTTTGATTCATTCTGTAAATTACACTGTGGCTCACTCAGCCAAAATTCAAGCAGAAGAGGGATGGACATGATATATCAGAATACTCAAAATAGGTAAGCAACAGCCAAACCAAGAGTAAAATTATTTTGCAAATTCACTGAACATTTCTCTAAGTTTTAAGATGATCTCCCGTTTGGCCCCCCTCCCTGCCACCCCCTTTTCCTCTCCCCCCACCCTTTTATTTTTTTAAGGCCTAGGCTCAGTAAATATTTCACCATTTCAGCATAAGCTTAACTGGGTATCTGCCACAGAGCAAAGTTTAGGCCTCACTTAGCTATATTTAGTCAAACAGTGCAGTAAAGAATCAGGTTATTAAGGTAAAATAATCACCAGATATGTGCAAAGATGGAGGAAGGGATGAGATCATACTTGGGAGTTCATGTTTCTACATCATACTTGTCTGAAAAAATGAACAAGCAGGATTACCTTTTCTAGAAAGGTTTCTCTTTTCTGGAAAAACAGGAGAAACATGGAGTCTTACATTCCCATTCCTGAAGAGAGAATGTTTCTAGTTTATTCAATGACCTTCAGAACTTGAAATCTGGATAATCTGAGTGCTGTCAAAAGAGGAAATTGTCTGACATCAAGTTTGGCACTGAAGTCTGCCTTTAGTCTCAGAATTCCCAATCTCTGTGCTGTGATGCAAGTATATGCTTTTCATAACAAAACAGAGTTCTGAAAAGGTGCATACAACTGTACATAGCACTACTGCAATAAGTGTTACAACTGATTATCTATTGTCATTTCTATTATATTCTTACCCCATGACTGAAATGTTATCAATCATGCTGCTCCTGTTTCAAGAGAAGCTTTCTTAAGCAAAATTCAATCTTGTTCTCTAGCTAAAAGAAAATTCTATTCAAAATAGAATAAGGGAATCAAAAAGTATTACTGCTGCTCAACATTGCCTTTTGTCTTTAAGGTGAGGGGAGGTGCTTTTTTGTAAGGCACATTTGAAGCTGAGAAAAAAAATGGCTGAGGAGCTAGAGCTGGAGGGAATAGTTACAGAACTGTGTCAAAGAGACAAAACTAGATGAACAATACCTGAAAAAAGTCAAGCCCTGCAATAAAGAATTCTACAACTATTTTAGGATATAGAGGATCTGCTTCTACAGCCTCTAATGGATCCAGATGTATTATTCATCCATTGCTGGTCAATCTTAATTGAAGTATTCAAAGTTGTTTGATTTCTTTTTGAACTTATCAATTCGCCTATGTCAATATGCGGCACTTATTGGACCATAGCGTGTTAAATAATAGTTATTGTTATATAGTTTATTATACTATATAATCCTTATTACAAGCAACAAGGATGATCAATATTTGCAACACAGAATGAATTCCATTATTCCAAAGCCAGCTTTGTCCTTCCAAAATTAAGGAATTATAAAGATTTTACTCTTTAGTAAAGTAGTATGCTTTCGTGTCTAATTTAAAAAAAAAAATAAAAAATAAAAATCTTCTGAGTCTTTGAAATAAATATTGTTTGAATGAGTCAGATACATTCACATTAAAAAACAGATTACTGCTCATGGTATTTTCTTAATTGTTTTTCAATGTGAATACTTTCCGGGTTCCACCCAACATCAGGATCTGGCAAAGATATTGAAATAAAGCCAGGAAGGACACTTTCATGCTCTTTCCAGCTCCCATCAAGCTCCTGGCATGCAAGTTTTTCAGCTGTCTGTGGGACAAGAAGAAGAAAGTGGCAATGAAAAGAGCATATGCGTGGCAGCAGTTAGTCAAAGTCAGCCCAACGAGGAGACCATTCAAAGCAACAAAAATAAGAGGAAAAGAAAAACACATCCTAACCCAGTGCAGTCATCCTAGGATGCAATCTTTCTGATTTTGCCTATTGTTCTATAACATGAGCTGGGACAAGACCTAAGCCTTTGGCTGTTTTGTGCAACAAATGTGTCCATAATTGACATCTTGAAGACATGTTAGCAATGGTCCATCTTGCTTATCTTCATAAAACCTATTCTGTATGAGGCTGAGAGCTTTAGCCACCCTTGAGTTCATTGGAAATAAAAAATATCCAGTGCTGCTTTGGATCAAATTATTTTATGAAATGCAACAAGAACAGCTGAGAATTTGGTTGAAAACAGGTAGTAGTCTGACACAGCTGCTATGTAACAGCTCATTAGTGGTTTCTGACCACTTCAAGGAGAGTTGGTAGGTATTTGGAATGGACACATCTGGAAACAATAGAATCATAAAAAAAGGTCAAGAGAAAAATGAAATAATAAAACACTGTGCATACAGTTCTTAAACACAGTTGGGCTCTGGTACAAAATACAATTGATGTTCCCTTTCCTGTAAAATGAGACTATATGTGAAAGGATTTACATCTGTTCTTTTTCTTCCTGAATACAAAGAGTTTATAGTGGGAAAGAAGCAGCAAAATATTCATTACTTTCGACTTACAGGTGCAGAAACTCAGCTGTTCAACAACCAAAGCAAATCTTCCTCAGATTTAGGCTCCTTCTTCTGCCCCAAATCAAGATGGTGTTTTAATGTCCATTTTCCCTTGTCATGGGAATTGTGCAGTGCCCTCTTGCAAGCCCTTCTTTACAGAAAAAGCTCATACTGAGAGGGATTGGATTTATGCCCTCTGCAACAGACAAGCTGATATTTCTAAATAATTTTTTTATTTTACATGTAATTGTTCCTCTAGGAAATTAGGCAAACAGTTTGGAGAGGGGTGTAAAAGGCTGTATTTGAATTACACAAGGCAGGATCAACTGAAGAAGGCCAGAGAACTGACAAGATGTAGCAGGCCAAAGAGTTGCAGCAGGAAGCTTCATACAGGAAACCGTAGAAGTTGTCTATGTGGACTTAAGTAAAACATTTTGCACTGTTTTCCACAGCATTCTCCTGGAGAAATTAACTGCTCATGGTCTAGATCTGTGGATTCTTTGCTACGTTGGAAACTGGCTGGA
>JBCJKH010076741.1:0-10972 GCA_039877255.1 Loriculus beryllinus | reverse complement strand
AGGACAAGGGGTAATGGGTTAAAACTTAAACAGGGGAGGTTTAGATTGGATATGAGGAAGAAATTCTTTACTGTTAGAGTGGTGAGGCACTGGTATGGGTTGCCCAAGGAAGTTGTGAGTGCTCCATCCCTGGTAGTGTTCAAGACCAGGTTGGACGAAGCCTTGGGTGGCATGGTTTAGTGTGAGGTGTCCCTGCTTACGGCAGGGAGGTCGGAACTAGATGATCTTAAGGTCCTTTCCAGCCCTAACTCTCCTATGGTTCTACGATTCTAAATAGATCTAATATGCAATATTATGTTAATTTCAAAATCCTAGGCAGTGTCTCAACAGTTAACAAGAAAGACCTGAAGATTTTGGTTTGTAACTGAAAAAAACAGATGACAAAAACATGATTGCTGATTTTTCCATTATAGTAATTCTACTTCCTGTTTTTCACTCTGCCTTGCTTGCATGTTGCAATTCACTGGTACCAGTAGATCAACAACTAAAGCTCTGATTCAACTGTAGAATACGCTTGATCAATATGCAGTCTATCTATAAATCAGCAATTAGCAGTTTGAGAGCTATGCCTTTAGAAAGGTCAGACATTTTAATCCTTGTATTGATTTAACATAGAATCATAGAATAGACATGCTGTGGAACTCTTTCCCATAGGATACTGCAGAAGTTTAGTGCTCACTAAATTTAAAATGGACAATCAGAACAGTTCCTAGAAGGATAATCTTTCAAGGGCTATTAAATACAAAGTCACAGTCTCTGGCTGAGAGATATTTTCAAGCTGCTTTGTGCTTGTTCTTTTTCTTGTATTCTTACTTAAGCATCTGTGTTGAATATTGTTAGTCACGAAATTTTGCTCTGATCTAGTTTGGCGGTTATTATTTCATGCTCTTATATAGTTAAAGAACTGAGCTCAGCAAAGGTAGAAGTAAGATATTAAAAACATGGCTTCATTAACAGTTTACTGCTTAGTAAAAGGAGATTTTCAGTATACCACTCTGAAACACAATCCATTACATTAAGGAATAATTGCTCTGCCTGGAAAAAAAAATTGCAACTCTGATGCAAAGGTTGCATTAGAATATGAGGAAAATA
Source organism: Loriculus beryllinus (assembly GCA_039877255.1). NCBI lineage: Eukaryota > Metazoa > Chordata > Aves > Psittaciformes > Psittacidae > Loriculus > Loriculus beryllinus. Next base: position 9,880 of record JBCJKH010076741.1, on the reverse strand, counting down.
TAACATTTTAGATGATAAATTTTTCCCTTAGCATTTTGAATACACACCAAGATTCACTGATTATAGCAAGGTTAACTTAGCTGCTTAACAGCTGCCAATCTATTGCTCGTTTAGCCAAGCTATATTCACCGCTCCATAGATGCTCATTCTCTAAACAAGCAGCACTGAGCTATGCCTCAAAAATCTTTGGTTTTTACTTACATATTGTAGGACATTAAGATAAACTTGCCTTCACAACAAGAATATTTGTAACACGTAAGGATGGAGATTACGCAACCTCCTTGCGTAATCTGTTCCAATGTTTGATCATGTTAAAATTTTATTTCCTCATGTTGAGTCAGAATTTCCCATACTGCAATTCTTGTCATCGTTGCCTTGCCCTTCCACTTAACATCTCTGAAAGCCCCTGTTTTCTCTACTCTCCTATTAGGAAGTTACAGGCAGTGGTGTCTCCTTGTCTCTGTCTTTCCAGCATCAAACAAGCCCAGCTATAACTAAATGTTCCTCATGTCATGTGCTCCTTCTACCTGAGCTTATGTGTGGCCTTTGCAAGACTTATTCCAGTACATCCAATCTTTGCCTAATCAGGAAATTATTGCTGCTTAACTGCCCAGTGATGCCAATAATCTTCTAACCATTGCGAAAAACAACAAATTAATGACATAAGTCACTGATTACATATATATAGGTTCCTTTTTCAATTATTTTTCTTAGAAGTACACTATAGGAAGGATGATGTATGAAGTCTTATACATCAGAGGAAATAAAATTGTGTCAGGTCTGAGATGTTGCCAAATAAAAATTGTAAAATAATGCCATAGAAATTAAAGACAATTCTAGGCTTTGGGTAAATTTCACAGAACCCTGTTCTCCTGTTCCAAAGGAATCAATTCCTTGGGACAAAAAAGGGGATTAACTTTGTTACTTGTCTGAGGAAGACACCCAGGTGAAGCAGGACCTCTTGAATACTTGCAGTTCCCTGATGATTCTCTTGCTGCTGTACAAGTCCTAACCTAGCACTTCACAAAGCCCTTATAATGATTGGCTTTTTTCCAGATTTGCCAAGTATAGCTAATAAAGCAACACATTTACATGTAGTTAGCCCACAGGGTGTTGAAGATTAATCCCTTTTAAAGATATTTGGCCCCCAACTGTAAAGGAAATTGTTCTAACAGGAGCAAGCAATTTCTCCTAAAGGTGAAACATAGACTACAACTAGAAAGAGACTTGAGAGGAAAGATAAGCAATTCTCTACCCAGTCTGGTCATGACAAAATAGGATGACATGGAAGATATTTAAAGCGTGCTAGTGTTTTGAAAGCCTGTTTGTTTCTTTTCCTGGAATATGATTTGGCATAATGATATATATCCTGTAGTCCTCCAACTGTCTGTTGAAACCATGTTGATAGAAATAGTATGAAATTAGTATATTAGTATAATTAAATGGCTAAAAAAGGTAATTATACATAAACATTAATTACATCATCAAAGTACAATGTTCTTTTAATAATTAAAAAATAAGCTAGGCATGTTAGCAGTTAATAACGATATGTAAAATACAGCATTCAAATCTATCTCCAAATATCATATTAATTTGCATTCTAATTAGTGTACTACAATGTATGCCCAAATGAAGCAACTGGAATCTTCAAAACAGTTTTTAAACTGTTATCTATAGTATAAGAATGACATCTGAACATCAGGCAAAGAAGGAAAAAATTTCATAAAGTTATTTGTCCAAGATTTCAGAACGGATTAGAATTGTGATATGTTGCCAGGTCTGAAATTGTAACAAAACAGCAAAAGTATTTGGAAAAGTTTGTATTCTTTGGGATTATGGATGCTCATAACTGGAAAATGTGCACCTATCTTTGCTTAAAGGACATTTGCAATGCAGAAAACAGGCTTCTGAAGTTTAAGCACCCTAAGAAGATTGGTTTATCAGGTATGATATAAGCTTGACTAATTCCCTTGAGCTCTGTGATGCAGTGTCAGCTTTGTTCATTATATAATGTTTCAATGCTTAGGATATTCACCCCAGAAGTAAAGAAAATTCATGGGACTTCTATCATTCTAATTTGATATGAAGTAACAATTTCAGCATCCTAAAAATGTTCACTAAATACTTGCCTGCTGACTATTACAAAGGAATACACATTCCATCCCTGACCTAAATTGTGTGCCACTGTGTAGACACTACAAACACAGAACAGGTCTGTTAGATGCCAGAATAAAGCTTAATAGAGCTGATATAGAACATACAGGCATTTAATAAGAAGGATAAAAGCATCAGCATCATCTTTGCTTTTTTTAATCAATGATTTTATGATATAAGATACTTAAATACTGCAAGAAACAAAACCTCTGAATTTACTATTCATGGACAGTGTCCTAAATCCAAGACAGTCATCCATGTTGTGGCCTTCTTTACTGGATCCATGGATTTTGTACATGTGATGTCCAACTGCTCAGTTTGAGCTAGAGGAGAGGAAAAATCAATAGTAGATTTCCAGAAGGTAATATAGATACTTTGTAAGCTGGGAAGTCTTGTTTTGACCTTATATAAACTGTGATTCATCAGGGTAATTAGGTGACTGCTTAGTTTAATCATATAAAGTGTTGTTATGCTATTGCCATTCATTAAAGCATTCACTTGTTGAGAAACAAGCACATATTAAGTCTTTTACTGAATCAAGTCTTCAGCAGACTAGCTTATTTACATGCATTTCAATTAACCAAATTGTCTTTTTCTGGTTCTTTTCCAGTAGATGGCTTTACAAGATCTTCATTACTTTCTAATTGCCAAAACTGTTGTTGACTTTTTTGTCTCTTACTGACAGGTTGTTTTAAAGCAGCTCAGCTATTTAAAACCTTCATTACTTTATTCCTTTTCCCATTTCTTAATTAGACTAATCTTGTCTTTTTATTTTTCCACCAATATATGGTGTAGCCCATTGGATTGTCTCTAATCCTCTGATTACATTAATTCACTCACCAGTCTGGCTGCTTCTCAGCCTCAGAGGTATCAGTTTACTTTTGTGCAGGTACTCTTCACATCTCCCAGTATCGCCAATTTTTAACCCTTAGCTCTTCAATTATCATGGTTTGAACTCCTGCTATAAGACAGAATTTCCCATTTCTTAATATGTCTGTCTACATGAGAACTGAAAAGAAGTTAAACGCTCACCTGCTAGAAGAGACAGGCTTCACAGAGAAAACTTCAGGAAATGAGAAAATAATAGCAAAGATAAACATTCCTTAAAGTTCTCAGCCTCCAAATTTGGCAAATTTTAGCAATCCTTGCTAAATCTTTAGCCATGTATTACACACTATTCTATTCTACAATCATAATGTGGGATGCAGGGACAAGATTTACATTTTACCTAACATTTGTTGATGACACTAGGTATCTACCCTGGAAAGTGTTTGAGTCTCTTAATGCATTGACTATAGAATTCAGACAACTAGCATAGAAGCTACATCTACATGCTAGATTTTTACATGTAGTGGGATGAATTCTGCCAGAATATTACTGCAAATGCAATCATATCACTTTCTGCTCCAGATCCTTTTACCAGTGCCATGCTGTATTATTTTTACTATGAAGAGTTATTAACTTTAAAACTATTAACAAAAAAGCAATTAAATCCCTCTAAGAACATCTTAATTGCAATATGCTCTATTTTACTTTGTTTTGCATTAGGCTACACCTCTCCTGAGCTCAATACATTTTACATCCTAAGGCCTCAGTTCCCTAATCCTTGATCCAAGTGTGTACCCAAAATGATTTTAGATATATACTTGGGCATACACAGACACACTCTGTATGCATTCTCTCCCACAACAGGAAAACTGAGGCTTTTGTCCCAAACAGAAACAAGTATCATAAACTGTTAGACTGTTAGTGAGGCATGACCTTCTACATAAGAGAGTTAATTAATAGCTATGTACAGGCCTTGAACGGCCCTACCGGCTTGTTCCATTGAAGTGGGTTACGCTTGGCTAAGAGCCAAACTCCCACCCAGGAGCTGAACCTCTTCTCCAGCTCCTTCAGTAGGATGTGGTGGGTCAAAGTTAGGAAGAACAGGAATGAAAAGTCTCTCAGGTTGAGGAAAAGACAGAGGCATCACTTACCAATTATGATGAGAGGCAAAACAGACTCAACTTGGAGAAAATTGGTTTATTACCAATTAAAATAAAAATTTAATTAATCATTCAGGCAGTATGAATCAAAAAGTCAAACATTAAACCAGCATCTCTCCTCCCCCTTTCCCAGTCTCAACTTCTCCATTTCTGACCCCTCAGAGAAATGTAGTGTTGTTTCTTCTCACACTATTTTCCACTCACTTCTCACACTGCTATGTAGCATTTTTAAAATACATTTTCACCAAGTTTCCACCACCTTCTCTGAGAAGCTCAAGCCATGCCCTGCAGTGGGTCAGTTGGATCATCTGGAACCTGGGCACCTGCACCCAATGCAACTGTTTTCTATCTTGAAGTCTTGACTACTTCCTCAGCTGTCTGTTTGTTCAGCTGTACAGCAGAAGAAATAGGAGATATCACAGCACTAAAGTCAGACCTCATTCATGGTGATATGGCTGGAATACTTACAACAGTTGCAAAAAACCTTTGGAGAAAAGTTTAAAAATAATTGGCTACCAGTTTTGGTTAGATTGAATTTTCACTGTTTTGGTTTAAGCGCTAAACTCAGAACTATGAAATATGAGCAAGTGACATAATGAAATACAGTAAAAAATAAAATGCTTTAGGGCAGATACTGAAAGATGCCAACAGAAAAAAAAAAAAAAACCAAACTTGACAGAAAGATCTGGTTTCATCATCTTTCAATAATATTTTTCACTCTCCCTTTTTTTTCTTTACCCAGTGCCAAAGATAACACTCATGCCAAATCTAACCACTGCCTCTTTGGATTGTAATTGCTGTCAGCAGACAACTCATTTGAAAATATTCTACATGTCTGAATAGTTTCTGTATCAAAGAAAGGATGTACATGAAAATATTACAGGATTTCAGGACATTAACTATTTTGAGGCCCTAAGTCTCTGAGTGTGTAAGTAGAAATATTAATGTAAGAAAGACTGTGAATCTTTATTCTCTGTATATTTCCATTAAAAGCTTTATTGTGAACTGAATTTATACAGAGGTCTTTTCAGACATTCATTGAGATAATGGCCTTGACAGAAATACATAGTGAGAACAGCATAAATCCAGTTTACATGTCACTGAAGCTGGAGGTTTAACCACTGCCTTCATTTAAGATGCCATGAAGGAGGCTCTAAATGCATATGTGATACCAGACTATAGAAGATCAAGGTCTCTCTACCAAAACATATAAACAGCTTTATGTTTATGAATTGAAGAATGCAGACACACCATGGAAAGAGACAGGCATAGCTTTCTTTTAGGACTCACATAGAGGCGGATAAAGGCTGCTAAAATGACCATGCAAAGAGTCTGTGCTGAAAGATTGCCTGGACTCAGTGAAGTTTGAACAAAAAAATTATCAGCTGATTTATTTCTGCTGAGTTCAGGTAAACAGTTCTTAATGTCTTTACATTTTTAGCAAACAAGTAACTTCCCTTATTTTTAATTTTACTGTGAACTGTGATTCTGAACTACAGAAAGCCACTCAGGTAAAAGAAAAAGGTGTGTGTGTGAAAGTAAAACCTAAAGGACAATGAGCTATTTGAGATTTTGGAACCAGATTCTGTTCTATTTAAGTTCATTATCATTACCTTACTTCCTACGCTATTTCTTAGATTTTTACAGCTAAACCATAAAGGTTGAAATGAAGATGATAAAACCTAGCTCATAGTAATATTTATAAAAGCTTACCATATAAGCAAATCCTTTCCATTTTGTTTAGATTAAGTTTGAATGTAATACATTTTCTCCTTTGCTAAAAGCAAATTGAGCTCCTCATCTTCAGTAAGATTTTTGTGAATTTTGTGAATCAACATGTGTTCACTGGAGAGCATTTGGGCCACAAGAAGCTAGTTAACATGTTACTAGGTGTGATGCAATGTCATAAGATTTATGACTGGAGTGGTATTCAAAGGCGACGTAAAACATCTTTTCTACATCAAGACTATTTCTGCACCAAATCAACAAAACTCTATTTTGAAATCTTATCTTACAATGAAATAAGATAGGAAATGCATCTAGTTTACTTGTCTGCACATCTCCTGAAAGAGAGCAAAAATATCTATTTCTCTCTTTCTTCTTTAAATATCACATTCAAGATCCAGTGAAATTCTTTGCGTAATTGACTATGTGTTTGGTTTTATTCCCAAGGGAAAATATATCTTTCAGAAATTATTAAGAAACATTTGTTTTCAAAAGTCCACATTATTTTTGATTTTGAAGCATATGTGTCACATTTTGATGCATCTTGTCAGGTCTAATCAATCAAGTTCATGCATGTGAGACATGATCCAATTTCACATGATCAGAATTACTTCATTTGACATACCACCATGTGACATTTAAGGTCAAATTGAAAACAGTAACAAATTAAAAAAACAGACAAACAAACAAACAAAAATTCCCCACAAAACCCTAAAAAATGCCACAACAAAAACCTTTGCACTATATCAAAAAAATATAAGAAAAAAAAGAACTAACTTTTTAAAGCTAGTTATTTCTGTTCAGGTGTGAAACACATGCATTTTAACTATTTGTGGTAGTTTGGTGGCCAGATTAGATTTCCTGGTATAATGAATTTTACCAGTAATATAACTCAACAAAGAGCTGGAACCTCAGGAGTATGAGAAAATATTTGCCCTTCTGTGAAGGCTGGGTAGACAAAGTATTAAAGTATATAGTACATGCTCTTGTTATTCCAAAAACATTTTCTGTCTTTACATGCATGCTCTTATGAAAAAAAGGTTGTATAATAGACAGACAGCTGATTTCTTTTTATTACTGAAATCGAAAAAAAATGCAAAAAAAAAAACCCAAACAAAAAAGCTCCAACTACATACGGATAACAGCTAAGAGTAGATTTTATGTATAAATTTACCCAGTTGATATCTGATTTATAACAAATAAGCAAGCAGAACAACAAAAAGTCACCATATGATTTAAGAGTTAAACTAAAGTAGTCTATCTTAGATTTGCTATAGCAGGATTTGTTTCATATGCGAGGGAATACACTTAAATTCATGTTGACAATTTCTTGTGAATGAACTTACCATCAGTATACTTCATCTGGAGAAAAATCTACAACTTTATTTGCAGATGGGACGTACTAAGCTAAATTTTTTGGTCTGAGAAAGTTTCTGAAATAGCGTCTTAAAAACTGTTGTGCTTTTGTGAAGTTCTTTGCCATATGCTAAAGGCACCTCTGGAACTTACTTTGCGCTACTGAGAGACCTGGAAACTTATTTTGCTTGAGCTATCCCTTGCTGAGCTATCTTATCTTTTGCATATTTAGGAGGTGACAGAAACTAAGAAATTAGGAAACAAGGAATTTTTAAATCAGAAATACATGTGGTGCTCAGTGGTGTTGGAGTAGGTGTTCCCTGTAACCTCTGAAGGATCCACACCAGAGCAGAAGGATATTGCTAAACTAATGCCAGGTCATAGGGAAAGTGTGAGAAGGAATCAGCACCAAAGGAAAACCCTTAATTACTGGCAGTAACCCCACTGTGCTGCTTGCAGTGGGTGGAAGGTAGAGGATTCTGGATTAAAGAAGTGAAGCCTGGGAAGGGGGGAGGGAAAGGTGATGATTTAATGTTTGTTTCTCAATACCCAAATTAGCAATTAGCTAGCTATCTGGCTAATGTATTTACTATATTATAATGCATATGTGGAACTTACATGAATGTATATGCACATTAAACATCTAACATCTATTAGATAATTTTCCAGAAATGAAACAAATCTAGCATTACATGAAATCAGTTTAATCAGTGGGGAATACATTTGGATGAACTTTAAAATTTTAAGTTAATAAAACACTTTCCCCATTGAAAATTTATATATAAAAATAAAATATTTTAACAGTCTTTTCATTATCCCAGCAATGTTACTAGAGATAATTTTATAACTCAGTCCTTCTTATTTGGAACTATATTACCATTATCCTATAGTTTACAATAGCAAAACAATAATAAAATTCATATCAATGAATATTCACAATTAAAATAGTAAACCATTGTATTTCAAAATTTATTGCTAAGTTTAAACATAATATCCTTTTTTTCCTCTGACATGCCATTTTCTGAAGGTACTTAATATTTTTTCAGTTGCTTTAGATGCATAATTCATTCCTAGAATAATGGTTAAAAGGTAGGTTATGCCACTTCCAGGCTGCTCAAACAAAATTAGATAGACTGATAGATCTCCTAGAGATGTATGTGTCACAAGATGTATATCTTTATAAACAGAAACAGAGATCAATTCTTGTATTTACAGAATATAGGAAAACAGTGCTATGATTTGTACTTTGAGAATAATTAAACTGCTTGTTGAAAATATGATTTTTATCTCTTGCTATCTGAGGTCACTTCTGCAAACCTGATGACATTGTTTTAACCAATATAGTCTGAAACAAATTGAGGTCAGTGTACATTTTCTCACAGCCTTGCTCTCAAATTTCTTCCATGAACTGCAGAAGGTTTCAATTTACTGAAGCACTGAAGTAGGTAAGATCCAATCAAAGTAAAAGCAGAATCAATAAATGCTAACCTCAGAAGGCTAAACAGTAGCGACATTGGTCGCGGAAAAAAGTTGTTTGCAGATCCAAAAAACTATTGTTCTGTGCTCAGAAGAAAATGAAAATGCAGCTATATATTTTTATATTATTTGTTTACTGAACTGTATTTAACATTCTTGACAAAAGACAAGATGGATTTTTCTATCGCTAATAGGAATACATCTATGTGTTTTAGCAAACATTCAAAAAATATAGGCAATCCATGAAAGCCAGTTGGACACCAATCCAAATTCTGCTCATCTCTACAATGTATTTCCTATTGCTGTATCTCCTAACTTTTAATGGTTGATGTAAATGAATCATACATATTTAAAAATTATAAGCAATAAAACGTGTAAAATATTCACAAAACCAGTTCTGTATTGAATTGCCGCACAAGTTTGGTAAAGAATAAATTTACATTTAAAGAACTTATTTGTTTCTGCTATCTACCTTTTTTTTTTTTTTTTTTTGTAACCAAAATAACTGTAATTGTGTATAAATATTTGAGGAAAAAATAGTTTTTGTGTCAGAATTATTATAAAGTATATATAACATAAAAAGAATAAGTCAGCTGTAGTTATAGAATAATTGTTTTTAAAAGAAATGTGATTTTATTTTTAACTGAGTATCAGCTAAACTGCATTATGCTCAGTGCGGCTCTGTTGTGTCAGCATTCATAAAAATTCTTTTTTCACTCTTCATGAATTTTTACAAATCAGCATTAACTGTGATTTGCCTTTTCAATCCCCTTTTCAATTGCCTTTTCAGTGAAATATAAAAATAGTTTTCTTATCAAAAGTAAAAATAATTTTCATATTTTCACCATTGTTCATTTTACAAGAATAGACAAAATGTAATTTGACAGAATTAAATTCACTATAAAATAAAAATCAGAGGAAAATATTGGGGGTGGGAGGTTGTTGTTTGTTTTCTTGTTGGTGGTGGTTGTGGTTTTTTTGGCGATATATCTGTCCTATAAGATGATTTGTTAAACTTTATGGTTTTGCAGAATTTTTTTTTTTAAAATAGTGTCCTAGTTATGTAGAGGGAAATAGTGTGGTTGCTATGTTTATTATTTTGTATTTATATTTAATAATTATACACAAGAAAGCCCACCACAATAGCACAAAATAACTAACCCAACACAGTGTCACAAAAG
>JBCJKH010076738.1:0-21536 GCA_039877255.1 Loriculus beryllinus | reverse complement strand
AGTTCCAACCCCCCTGCTATGGGCAGGGACACCTTCCTCTACATCAGGTTGCTTCAAGTCCCATTCAGCCTGGCCTTCTAAGCTGCCAGGGATGGGGCAGCCACAGCTTCCCTGGGCATTCTGTTCCAGTGCCTCACCACCCTCACAGTGAAGAATTTCTTCCTAAAATCTATCTATACTTAGGGACAGAAGTTGCATTTTTTCAAATACCAGGGGACTTTAGGCTTGCAGAAAAAATCAGGAAATAGTCGATGAAGCAAAATGTGCAGTGAGAAGGTCAATGCTGACATTTAAGATTTTTTTCTTTTTTTTCCTCCTATACTTCACTGTCTGAAGTCCCTAAAGCTTTGCAAAGTAAAAACTGACATTATGAAAATTACTTACATCTTTGACCTGGTTTGTTGTGTTCAGTGCCAGCAATGCAGCTTTATTAGCTTCTTCAATATAACCAACAATGTTTTCATACACATTTGAAGCATTTATTGCCCTTTGTACCAAACCGTTTGTATCAACACCATACAAATTCCTGTTAAAAACAAAGTGTAGGAAGAAACCAAACTGAATCAAGGTAGCTTCAGATTGATTAATTTTCTTAACATTCTGTGAATTCTGACTACACAATCTTACACATAGATATACTTGGCCTAAGTAGTATTCTCTTCACTGTGTATGACCATTTATGTAGATCTGAAGCAGGTGAAAACTATGTGGATAGAAGGTAATTCCCAGTGGCTTAACTCTGGGAATATTTCTCTTAACATCTGTGTGAGCAGCACAAAGTGACTAACTGAGCTTTTATCTTTTTCAAAATCTAGATTAGATATTCCATAAACTAGCAGAAAAATAGATCTGTCAGTTGTCCTTTAGAGATAACTCATGGCCATGAATGGAAGAACTTGCATGCCAGTAGTCAGGGAAGCTGTATGAGTAGGCTGTTTATATTTTCCAAAGATGGGTGGGAAATGAGAGGAGGATTAGATGTAGAATTTGAAAGATTGCAAAAAGTTACATTTAAAATCACAAGATAGCTTTGCTGTCATGGTAAAGCTTGATTTGCATGTGAGGTGATAACTGTTCTTGAGGGGAGATTCCAAACAGCAAGTGGTTCAGAACTCAACCTTCATCTGTTAGCAACTTTGAATAAATACTATTATTTAGTATTTTTATGATAAACAGATTTCAGAGTGTATGTTAGATATAGACTCCAAATTCATATGCATTTACACATGTGTGTATTTACTTCAAAGTGTTAACACATTGAGTGATTATTAGGTTTTCAGATTCAGTGTTATTGCAAGAATTTCCTGCTATTTTCCCCTAAGATAAAATAAACACTAGCAACAGCCTAACAGGCTTATAAAACAAACCCATAAACCCAGGATGACTTGAAGACAGGCTAAATGTTTTAAGGGATTAAGTTTCACTGCTGGACTATCTTCTCAACAAATAAAAGAGTCAGCACATTTCCATCTGTATATTTCACAATTATTCCTGTTTGCTTTCTGTTAAATTCCTCATGTGTTGGACATGGTAGTAATTTTTTAATTATTTTGGTAAGGGATGAAGGCTTTCCATATGGGGTATTTTATTTCAAGAGATTCTGCTGCCCCCATTTAGCTGATCTCAGACTGAACATACTGTTTGTTTTTTAGCCTGTCTGTAGTTTGTGTGGCATTATAGAACAGAGTTTCAGATGTCAGATTTATACTATTGTGTAAAAGAAAACCATCTGTTATTATTTTTTTTTTAATCTCCTATCTAGAGCATACTAATATTGAGAAGCAACTGATACTTAGATAATATACTTCAAGACTAATTTTATCTTCCAAAAGTATATGTCCATGATGTTGCTTAAGGTTGATTTTGGTGATGTATTTTATTTAAGTATTCAGCAGTAGCAGTGATTTTTCCATGGCTAATCTCAATTGCAAATAAAGTCATATTTCAAACTGTCTAGATGTGACTTTTAGAAAATGGGGGAGGGAATGGGGAGTGTAAGTTGATACATTTAGTATCTTCCAGCAAAATAGGAAGACTTTGAGTCAGTTTTTGGTGTTACAGTGGGGCAGTTACATAGGGACACAACCTGTTGGGTATCACAGCTACTCCAGTGCTTGAACAAAAATTATCCCAGATCTCAGTTTGTGGCCCATAATGCTAAACAGTTCTTAATGTGAGTGAACTGACATGAGAAACATCTGCAAATGCCGTTTAATCTGGCTGTATTGTTTTATTTACCAGCAATCTACCTTTCCTATTCTCTTGCTATGGGAAGAGAAGGACACGCCAGATTAGCAAAAGGAGAATGTCATACAAGATATATGTTTATTCTTTGAGAAGATAAATAGATTTTGCTTAGCTCAACTTCTGCTGTTCCCTCTGGACCATGACAGGTCCTTCCATACGTGACTTAACAGTGATTTGTTGTGTCTATTTGCAGATAGAATACTTAATGTCACTGTGTTTCTGCTTGTCTTTTAGTTCCGCTGTTCAATAAGTAACATTTATATGACAGAGTCTGCTGAAGTTAAATTTTACCTGTTCAGTTCTTCAGCAAGTGTTCTTAAGTTGTGTGCATGTTGCATAGCCTTTTCTACTAAATCATCATCAAACAGAGACAGATTGGCTATTTTTTCTTGCAGTTCCTTTTTCGCTCCATCTATTTCTGCATAGAACCCTGACACATTCTGAACAAAATATGGAAGGAAGGAAAGAAGATGAAAATTGTAAAAATTAAAGTCTGTATTTTGATTGTTATATTTTATTTTACCCTTTATATTATTATAATGTTGTTTTCTGTTACATTTTTAAAATGTAATATGGGTTAGTCTAATTTGTAAATCAGCCTACCTTAATACTTCCTATACATATGTATAGGCAAGAAGAAGTAGTAGGCCTTTGCCTTAGCCATACTTCTTCCTCATATGAAATACTTGTGGGGAAGAGCAAATGGGCCTGCATTCACCTTCTCTGCAATACACAAGGCTGCTGATATGTTACAGGATTATAAACGTGGCCTCAAAATGCATGACAAAAGGATGGAATGGAGGGAGAGACAAGGGCTGAATGAAAGAAGCCCAAAAATGCGTATATTTGATGAGGATGGAAGGTTTACACTATTCACATACTACTTCCTTCCCTGTAGTGTGAATGTTGTCTATCTGTAAGCTTATTCACAGGAGTGGAGGACCCAAAATGATAAACTACAGAAATTTGTTTTGCACAAAACACAAATTTCTGTTTTTGTGCAAAAAAACAGGAGAGAAAAAAAAATTCATACTGCTTGATGGCCAGGGATGGTTATAAAGCAAGTTGTCTTCTTTCTATTTTCTCAAATCACTTTTCCAAAGAAAAATGAAGACATTTTTTGTATTTGCTTTTGTGTTAAAAAAGAAAATTAAGCAGCTACAACCAAAATAAATATGGAGAATTTTCATTTGTCTTAAACTATCTCAAAATCTTAACAAAAAACATAAAAAAAAAAAAAAAAGAAAAAAAAGCTCTTTGGTAAATCTTGCAGTTAGCAAAATCCCAGGTTTATTTTCCTCATTTTTTTTTCCTAGAAAGTGCAAAACCCTACAATTTCCAAAAATATCTTACAACACCTTGCCTCATTCAGGACACTGGATATTAGCCTAGAGTTCCAGAGGAGGATTTCTCTGAGGCAATCTGTTTATATATGTTTTGCACTCTGACACTGGCTTGTTTTAACATTGATATCTGGGATCTTTAGCCTTCTCCTATGCTCACTTGCCAGTGTGAGAAAAGGAATTTAGCATATAGTGCAGTCTTTTACCAGAGCATCTTCTGGCAGCTGCTGGTAATGAAATGATTGAGAACTCTACAGCAAAATCTTTCATTCAGCTTTGCCTCCAGTTAGGCACCCTTGTAGTACAATTATTTTTCCAAGGCAGTAAAGTATAATTACAGAGATTTTGATCTATGAAGACTTATACTTTTCTGAGGAAATATTCGTCAATATTTCATTGAAGCAGTGTGAAAAAGGAGACGTTTTTATTTAGTGGTCTACACACACAACTTAAAAGTTAAAAAAATCAGGACATATCATTTAAACAAGTCACTGAGTCACCTACCTTTATTATCTCACTTAAGTCAGAGTTGACCTTTTGTGGTCCTGCCAAAATATTTGTGGCGCTTAGTAGAATGCCGTTCACTTCATCAGTCTGATGTTTTACTTTCTCGTGTTGTTTCTACAGAAAATGAGACAAGATGAAATCACATCCAATACTGTCTCTATTGCTAGTGTTACCATTTTTATTAAATTTATTGAAGTTAAGTCGAAAGACAAGGTGATGAACTAATAGATTTTAGACAAATTTGAAGTCTAAGTAAGCTTTTTCCTAGACATCTCTAATGGCTGCATAATGTGACTCTTTGCATGTTCTTGTCTTTGTGAAAGATATGTTGGATATTTTAAAAAATTAATTTCATTTTATATTACAGCATGGGCAACTATTGGAATGCACTGCCAGGAGAGACAAATTAAATGTGGATTTTTTCATAGTGGTCTGGAGACTAGTTTTTGATCTGGAAGTTTTTCAAAATCTACAGTCCAAAGATCTCTTTTCCTTGTCAGTAGTAAAGCTGATGTGAACAATGGCTTGTACAGCATCTGCCTTCATTGTGAGCAATAATGAAGATCCAGCTGGTTAGAAACAGTGAACAATGTGACTACACATTTCAGGCTTTGCTTCATAACTGTGAGACAAGCTGCAGCTTGGCACTGTAATTGTGAAACAATGGAACAACAGAAGAGGCTTTGTACATAAAGATCCCAAACTGCTTGTAGAAAAATTCACAAATACAGCATGCCCGATTTCTCTGTTGAATGATTAGACCTTCCACATCAGCGTCAACTTCTGGCACTCCAAATTTCAAGAGCTCAAAACTCAGCCACTGCTGCTGTGTAACCCAGCGGTCATCCCAAATTTGCAAGATTGTTCTCCAAATCACAAAATTGCGCCCTAAACTTCTCTCCTTCAGTATCAAAACATTTTTAGCCATTGAAATGAAAACAGTTCTCTTTGTCGTTTTGTTCCTTGCTGAAAAAATAATTGACAAGTTTTAGGTGGGACATTCCGGTGGGACAAAGTAAGAGTCACAAAAGTTCTGGGAACGGAAAAAAGTCTTTTCGTATTGCTGATGGATTGAGTACTTTTCTGGGATAAGAGACCTGAAAATTCAATTTCCGCATCATCCAGATGGGATTTGAACCTAATAGCACCACTTGCAGGGAAACATGCCCCACTTCAGTGCTGTGGGCGACAGGTCTCCTTTGAGCTCTCCTCTGGAGTGATTACTTTGTCATAATACTGAAAATATTACATTGAACAGAGCATAAGGGAAAACTGCTATAGCCTTATAGGTAGGCTGTTTATTCAGCAAGTAGGAAACCTGTTGCAGAGCAGTTAAAGCGTGGTTTTGATGGGTTTGTGCTTGAAGATGCAAGGACAATTGTCTGTTTTTCCTGAAAAAGTGGGAATGCATTCTGTTTAACGAGAACTAGAGAGAAAGTTTGGATAAGACAATATGAATGCACTGAGCCCAGGGCATGATTGCAATGCAGAGTCTTTAAATATATTTTTTTAATGGAATATAATTGCTTTTGTTAGCAGGAAATTCTTCCACATTGTCAGTACATAATTGGTGAAACCCACCACAATATTTATAGCAGCCATGATACATGGAATTTTAAGTTTCTTGGGTTTTGTTGAAACACACCTTCTAGTTTAGGCATTAGTATCCATTTCTCCCTTGGCCTGCAGAAACACAACTTACCAAAACTTATAATTTCATTTCAGTTCATGAATAACTAATAGCTCCTTGTACCTCCACAACTTGTTTCATAGAACTGGAGAGTCAAATTCATCCCACTTGGTAGTCCAAGAAATTCCTTTTTGGTGTGGTGATTCCTGAATCTAAATTGTTTATAAGCTCCTATTTTAAACACCAGCAGAGATGGAGTGTTCCAGACAAGAGTATAAATGCACTGCACAGTACCTCACGCCTTTGAAGACTGGCTGTGTTTTCTTTATTTATATCATCCGTTTGTATAACATAGTCAAGCGCCTGGTCTAATGCTTCCTGTAGGTCTGATAGCTTCACATCCTGTTCACTGAGCTGCTCCAGCACATCAGATACTAGAGATCTGGTGTCGTTGTACCTCTCATGAAAATCTTCAACTTGCAGAAGCACTGTGAAAACAATCAGAGGCCACTGATTAACCTGAAGCTTGGATTTGTGACATAACTCACCTCTGCAACAATTTCTGTTGCTGTTATTGAGGGAACAGTAAAACACATTTGTTAAAAGCTTACTTGAGGGATCATACCCCTAGATTTTACTTTGCCACCCATTTTGAAAAGGAAAGATGCCTTTCATTTTAGTGCCTCATTTTAATCGTGTTATTTCCCCCTCTCAAGTAGCTGTTCCTTAAAGAAATTAGATTTGGCTTTCCTTCCTCTTCATTTGTTTCTCATTTTCATAGTGAACCAGGCTGTTCTGGAGAAGACAGTCCTTATTGTACTAGGGCTCTGAGTCAAGTTCACCAAGCTATGAGAATTAGGCTGCCACTCTTTCCCATACCAGCAGTTACTTTCTCTCTGCTGGAGGTTACTGTCTCTATGGCAGAGCTGGCAGGGGGGAAGGAAGATGTTCACACAAGTAATTCCAGCCCTGGCATGAGCCTTCCTAAGCAGCTATTGCTGAAGTGCTGCATTATGCAGGCACACACATTTTCTGCCCATGCTGCCAAGAGAGACTTGGGGCAGGCATTTGGAAGCAGCAGCATCTTCAGCGCACTAGTTGGTGTTTGCCAAGTGCCTGCTGGTCCTCCCCAGGGGCTCAACACTACATCCAGCGCAGCCCAACCCATGCCAGCTGCACATCAACATGTGGGTGAATGGAAAACAGACTTAAAACTCACACTCCTCTGCTCCGTATTTTTCCTCATGTGCAAGTTGCTTCTGATTAGTGAAAGGCTTACGGCTTCTGATCTCCTTCAGCATCTCCTCAGCCACACTCAGCTTCTGGGCAGTTTCTTCAGGGCTCAGCTCTTGCTGAATTGCATAGTAGTTCATCTTGCTGCTGATTTCTGTGGGAAAAAGGAACAGATGGTCAATCCAGCATGGCTACAGACAAGTGAAAACTGTGGAGTACTTTTGTGAATCCAGATCGTGGTGATGGCAAAAGAAAGTTTTAATTATGTTCTAGTGCTATAGTAGATAATTATTATGTATAATCCAGTCTTAAAATTAAACCTGTAAATAAATCACTCTTCCTGGCATATGTGGGGGTCTTGTCAGAAAAGGAGATTAAACAGGCATGGGATGTGTGCATTACTTGGCTTATTCTGAGTTCTGTGGCAGGTAGCAGGCTGGGGAATTCATCCCGGGTTGTGGTTTTTAAGTGCTGCCACAAGAGTGTTATGTTCATTAAGTAACAAGAGCAGCAAGGAGACTGAAATAACCTCTTTTTCCGTCTTAAAAGGTTCCTGAAGAGGTAACATATGGCTTCTGGCCTGGTACTGCCTAGCTGGTTTGGAGGCAGATACTATTTCAAGGTTTTGGTCTCCATTCAAAACACACTGTTGGATCCCTGCAGCTGAAATTGAGTTTACCCTTCTCCAGTGTAGATATTACAAAGTTTGCCCCTTTCTCACTATGTTGTGAGTAGTTCTGGCTTGCGTTCATCACTACTTTTGTGGATAATCAGAGCTGGCAAAGCCTGCACTGTGCATATGTAAGATTTTTATAAAAAATAGATGTGCAATTGTGGCTCAACTGATTCTTTGGCAGAGTGTCTTTGTACGCAGTTTCTTGCTGGCTCCTGAGCTCATTAGTGAAGCCTTAAAGGCTCATACCAAACAGTAACTGACCATAACTAGCAGCTCCATGGATTTCTTTTTCCTTCTTATGCTGGCACATGCATGTGTGCGTGTGCACACATAGGCCTCCCCTTGAGCAAAGAGTGGCTTGCCTTCTACAAGGGTAGAATAGCTGTAGAAATAAAATGTGACAGATGGCCAGAGAGTCAAAGGCAAGATTTAGCATCACAGGGGTAAGAAGGCTGTAGAAATGTACATACTATAAGCCTGGTCACAGCCTGCCTCCTGTGTGTAATGGTATATCTTAACTATGTTAGTTGAAATAATGATTGAAGCACCCATGGAGATAAGGATAAGCAAGGATAACAGTTGATATGTAACTGCTCTTCCTTATGCAAGTTGCCACAGAGCTTGCAATAATTGCTTTAAGACAGAGCTATTCAGATTTCTTAATCAAGTATTTCTTCTGTAAAAGGACTGTTTAACCTCACCTGCCAGTCAGCCTTTCTATTCTGGTGCCATATACAGCTTTTGTATACTGTTGGCTTTGCCAAAGCTGGGGGAAATCGGTGTGCTCTACAGCAGGATGAAGGCCTTCATGATGCAGGTGTACAGGGGACGGGTGCTTCTGAGTACATTTAGTTGTGGTTTTATTGCTTTCTGTAGGTGCTGAAGAAGAAGCTGCAATAGGTTTAATCTCAGTTTCATGTATCAGCATGATAATGATATGTCATAGGTATTCCAGATGAAGATGGTCATCTTTGACTAGGGGATCTTTTCTAAGTGCAGTTGTGCTTGGGAAGGTGTTCACAGTTGTTGTTTATCTTTTGATATATAGGGCAGCAAAAATTCTTGAAAATGCAAGAGGTTTTAAATAATGCAAGAGGTCATTAAATAATAATGAAAAAAATCTTCATCTAGGAAGGTGTAAAATGCATACATTTACAGTCAGAAGAAAAGCTATGTTTTGAAATTTATGCTAGATATAGAGATGCTTTTATTGCTGTAGCATGTTGCCCAAGGATGGACTTTCTAACTTTCATCTGCATCCCCTCACATTGTATTGACAGATGAGCAGGACACAGAGGCAATAGGTGACGGTTTGTCCCACATTTTAACATGAAAACCTTTTGTTTTCACTCTTTTCCTAATTTTGGGAGATCTTCCTCATCGTGTTTACCTCTCCTATTGTGAAACAGCATCACTATAACCATTTCTGATGGCCTGCCCCAGCCACACAGTTTACAATTCTGCCTTTCACATTTACATTTAGAAGCAGCACTTTCTTTGTGGAAAAAGCAGGCAATGAGGATGCAGTTTTTCATTCTATTTCTGTGTTTCAATAATAATAATTACAAAAAAAAAAAAAAAAAAGAACAAGAGGAGAACACTTAGTGTGTAATGCTCTGTAGATGGGTTTGGACCCAAACTCAATTGGAAATTCTGGTCAGATGAAGCAGCTTGAAAAGAAACCCACACTGATCTCAGGGAAGCAGTAAGTTCACGAGATTATTTACTATTCAGTGTCCTTTTCTATTTAGAAGCATCTGCATGAAGTTATATGAACCAGCATAATCCTACTCAGCAACAGTATGCTAAAAGGCAAAAAAAGGATTTAAAGTAGCCCTCACTGGTGCGATGGCCAGAGTTCGTCAGCCTGAACTGCCTGCCACGGGTTGAAAAGGGAAAGAACAACTTAAATAAAAATCTATCTAGCAAGTCATATGGCCTCCATTGACTTATCAGCAGCATGGAAAAAGTGCACTTGCATGAATCTGCTGACAGTTAAGGCACGGAGCACTCTCATGACCCATCCTGTGCTTGCTTTGTGGTTCCATCCATCCTCAGTCTGATACTAACTCTCTTTTTTCTACAAGTGTATATAAATACCTTGATCAGCTATTCAAACAAAGAAAGGCTAGAGGCTGATTTAGCTTGAAGTACTTCATGTAAACCTATTTACTATTATTTTGCTCTGTCAAAGAGAGAAAAAAAGGAAGAGAAACTCTTGTTTTGAGGGTCAGTCCACGTCAGCCCATGGTGTCAGTTGTCTTTTAAGAAAGACAAGTTCTAGTAATGGCATTGGAGGCTGCTGGAGCCTCATGTGCGGATTGCTTTGCGAGAGTGCCCAAGCACTGTGACATTTTTTGCTGGAAGCTTCATTAATACATTCTTGACATTGAGCTGAACCGAAAAGAAATCTATTTACCTTGAATGTTATCCCTCATATTATTGAGCTGCTGCACAAGCTGAGTAGCACGGTTGTTGGTCTCCATGGTTTCCTTCTGTATCATTAGGCCTTTGCTGGATACTTCATTTCCCTATGAATAAACCATGGGAGCTACACATTAGATTTCTTTGCAGATCCATATGCACATGTGAGGATGAACAGTGTAAACACACATTTTGCTTTCTCCTGATGTGCATGTGAAAGTCCCTTTATCACATAAAGTGGCATTTACAGAGGTGTTTGAAGTGAATGGCTGTCTGTCTTGTTGGTATTTTCAGAATTGCAGAGTGAGAGATTAAAATCTTTCCCATATTTATCCATCATTTGCTGCAAACAAATTGCCATAAATTGCCATAAATTATGTACAGTTGTACAACACCCATCTGCTGAGTCTCCTAGGCATTCAGCAGGACTGGCTTATTTTGCTGGATATGGTGTTTCCTGAGTAAGCGTATAGACTGAAGAATCAGCTGTCAAGCTCACAACCATTTTTAGATCAGTGTCTCCCTCAAGTGAGGTCCCCAGCTCTGCAATTTGTTAAAATTAAGAAAAAGCACGAGGATTCAAAATACAAGAGCAGAGGGTTTTGCCTCCTGTACTATATGATGTTGGAGGGTGTACTCTGCATTGTGTTCCCTTACATGTACGGGAAACAAGGAGTTACCATGTCATAGTTATCTTTCCAAGAAAGTCACTGACTTTTGGAGTCCTTAGACTTAATTTTCACTGGTATTTTCCAGGAAAAAAATTGACTGTTGTGCCATCATTGTTCCTAGACCCCATGTGAGTCTGCACCGCACTCTTGCCACTGGTAAGCTGTTTGATTCAAGGTCCCTATCAGGGCTGCATGGGCAACAAAAATTCCCCCTGTAAAATTAGTTTCTGGGCTTAGGAACTTTTCAAGCCGGAAGATGCCCGGCTATTGGTGTGCTCACTTCATACTTGCATAAGGAATCCTGCAGCAACTACAGAGGACGCCACCGCTGCCCCTCAGCCCTGAGAGGCTCAGCCGTGCCTTTGGCTGCGGGCTCGGTCCCAACCAGGCTGCTCCGGTCCATGAAGCCGGTTTTCACTCGGGGTCTGCAGAGGCACCAGGTGGCGCTTGAATGCAGGGTCAGGGCGGCCGGAGTCTTCCCAACGTAAGGGTTTATAGAAGGGGTTTAATTTTATTTCTGTTTACATGGAGTTTTAGTCTTTGAAGGAAAAATTCCTTGATAGCTATCAGGGTTTCTTGTGAATGCTCAGCATCACCACTTTATGCTTATTTTAAGCGGTTTGTTACTGTTTTTACACACACTTGCCTTTTATAATGCTCTTTCCTTGCCAGATTTTTCTTTAACACATGGGAAATTGCTCAGACAGGTTTGCTGATTGATTGCCATGAGATCGATGGGAAACACAGCCGCATGAATGAGGGTTGCTCTTAGGGACCTCAAATTCTCACTCATTCATGAGTACAAAGACTCATCCTGAAATTTGCTAAGAACCCCGGAAGGAAAAATTCTCAGCTCTCCCAAGTCTCTGCCAAGCATTCAGGTTTGAGCTATGTGCTGTTTTACTCTGAGCTCATCCCAAGCAGACTCATGGAGTTGCATATCACTTTTACTCTTCTCATTTAGCAGAACGATTTGTTTACAGTTGGTGCATTCATCCTGCCTTTGGGGTTTAGATCAGAATCTGCAGGAATCTCTCAGGCACAGGGATGTGCACGTGGAGTGCTCTAAATGGAAGATACAGCATACCTCTGCAAAACCTATGCAAGACTCTTGCACCAATTTTCCATGGAAGTGCCTTGAAAGAGCAAAAATCATGAAAGTTCATGATATTTGGAGTTTTTACTGTGGTCTTCCTTCCACTGTGAGAGTCTGGGGCCATTATTTCCCTGCCTTTAGAAGCAATTATAAGTGTTTGTGTGGAATAAGCAGTAGAGATAGATAACCAGAGAGAAAAGATCAGAGGGAACCCTGAGTTCACTGGTTTAGCAACAAACTGAGAAATGAGCTGAGAAATCCCCAAGTAATACTGAAGATGAAAAAAACATTGTTATCCAAATTCACTAGATATTCCTAGAAAACCTAATGCCTTAATCATTCTGCCTGCCAACTGTGGCACGTGAGCTGTGCTGGATTTTCACAGGTACAGAAGAGGGTTTATGTGTGAGTTGGTTTAATGAAACCTCTCTTTGGCACAGGCATAGTCTGTAATACCACAGTGTCCTTTTGACTAAGATTAAAATCGCCCAAACCCAAGTTTTCTCTTCTACCTTTCTATATAATCCTTTCTCCTCTCCATTTTTTTTTTTTTTTTCCCCTTACTTGCTCCTGTATTTGAGTTTTAGTGTAAGGTATAAATTTAATTTGTCTTGTGAAGGAATTTGTAAGTGAATATAAGGATGGGCATTTTGCAGTAAGTGTGAAATATGCAGTAGTCCTACTACAGCTATGGTTATCTCTGAGAATGGTGATGCATTTCACTAATATATATCTTAGCAACAGAAAGATGTTTAATGGTATCTCCTTAAAATAGAGGAAAAGCAATTTTGAACCTTATTTCTTCTCTAAACATATATCATATCAGTATTCTAGGGTGCAGTGAAAGTGTTATGTGTGCTGAGAGTAGATAGCCTTAATTTTATAGCCTGGCAAATGAATGTAGATGCGGCATTTATGATTAGAATTGTGTTAAAGCATGTTTTGTGTGCTGAACATCTCAGTGTTCTCAGTGTGTTCATGAAAAACCTTTAAAACTGGCACTTTTGTAATATATTTTGAAGTGTCTAATTGGGGCTAATTTAATTTTATGAAAGCATACATGTAAAATAGATATAAGTCAATCTGCATTAGTTTAGTATTAATTAGAAATCAAAATAGAAAGGCAGTCTGTGTATCTCAGATCAAAAGTTATGTGAGGTGGTAGGTGGGATCTCAGATCCTGAGGGAAGGATTTTTGTGACTGGTGGCAAACCCACGATCACTTTCAACAGATTTTGGCCCTACATTCTTCCTGTTCTGGGAAGACAACTTCCCAGAACAGCTCTGTAATTCAGAGCTAAAGGAAAGTAGAAAGTTTAGAAATAGAAAATAGAAATAGAGAGTTCTCCCAACTATCTTTTAGGGCACTACCACTCTTGTGGTACCTAGAGGTTCAAACTGGATTGCAGGAAACATTTCTTTACTGAGAGGTGGTCAAACACTGGAAAAGGCTTCATAGAGAGGTGATTGATGCTCCATGTCTGTCAGTGTTTAAGAGGCATTTAGACAATGCCCTTTATAATATGCTTTAACTTTTGGTCAGCTCTGAAATGGTCAGGCAGTTGGACTGGATGATTGTTGTAGGTCCCTTCCAACTGATGCTATTACAGTTTAGTAACCTCTCACTCTAGCATGCAAATATAGCAAACTGCAAACCATCAGAGCTCTGGCAGGGGGCTATAAACAAACCTGTTCATCAAGTGTTGCTGCTTCTCTCAGGAGATCATTCATTTCATCTGCAGCATCATCAACCTGGATGGCCCAAAGCACAGCATGGTTCTTTTTTTTGGACATTGCTGCCTGTATATGGGGAGGGGAAAAAGTCAGTGCATCTGAAAACAAATGAGGGCAAGTCTTGTGAGGGCAAGGATAGAAATTTACAGAAAGGGAGTAGAAATTCATAGATTAAAATGACATTAAAAAAAATAGTCATCAATATTTGTACCTGGAGGTGGGTGGTAGTGAGGTTCAGGTCATTCAAGCGCTTTTGAGCTGCAACACCTGTAGAAATGCTCAGTAAAGTCGATTTGCTTTCATCGATAGACAGAACTGCTAATCGGATGTCATCTGTCAAATCCCAAATGCATTTGTCGCAGCCTGATAAGAAAATAAGAGAGTATCATTTTTCTTTAGTGTTTGTGTCAGTTAACAGCACATACCTTGAATTCACATTATGGTGCTCTTGCCCTATAGTGTTTCCTTCTCTTTCTCACTGATGGATCTTGATATCCATTTTCTTTCACTTTTCATCCACCCACTTCCGAGGTCCCACAGTGCAGTCATGACACTTCCAGCTGAGCAGCAGCAGCTGGGGCTGCTCCAAGAGGCTGCCACAGTGGCTTCATAATCAGTAGGGAGAGAGAGGAGGTATTTCCTGGCTATTCCCTAGAGGCTGTGCATGTTTGTTGCCTGAAGGACAATAGATGAAGGTCACAAAACCAGCTTCATTTTGTCAGAAGCCTAAAATCTGTATTTAAAACTTAGTAGTATGAGAAACAAGGATGTCCAACAGATGGGCTCTTGGCTGCCTATTTGATTAGGAAGGAAACTTGTAAAACACAGTTATAACACGTTTGGAATATGCTTGCACAGAAGTATATCCTCATACCTGCTGAATACTTGCAATACCACCTCGTGTTTAGTGACATTTGTGCCACTACTAAATGCAAGAGACTTAGGTGAATGTGAAACACTCATTCCTACATAATTTTTTGCTTGATATTTTACAGTCGGTATTCTTGATGGCATCAGCTCCCAAATGTTTTCTTTCTGGTTGTATTTCCAGGCGCACGACCTGTCTTCCTGGGAGCTGATTTAGGAATCCATATGTGCTACATTATACTGCATTATACTGTGTAATTGTACTAACAGTTGAAAAAATCCATCAGTGGTTACCAATAATTACAACATAGTGCTTCTGGAAACTCCCCAGGCTTCCTGTCATTAGAATAAGGGAGATGATAGTGGAAAAGCAACTGATTGATGGATATATGTTGAATTGCCAACAGCAACAATTTATACTAGATGTACAACTAGAAAACCATAAATTACATGCAATATGGCATAGGTAGAGTTGTGATGGCAGCTTTTAGGGACAGAATATTATTTTGCAGTAACTGCATCTCAGTCTGTTGAAGTAATTTAGGTGATACGCACCTACTGCTCCGCAGTTTGTACCTTATCATTCAGCCTGTATTGGAGCTGGATGTATGCGTGTACTCAGTGAAGCAAGTGAGAACATGTTTAAATACTCATTCATCAGGGCATTGTGCATATTCACATGTTTGACTGCGCTGTGAGACCAAGGTCAAAGTGCTGAGCCCAATAGAGAACTGAGCCCTTAAGTTAGTATTTGTAAGCATCTAAGTACAAGAGCAATATTAATATTTAGTGTCCTCATGATAGTCTTCTTACTGATGGTTGGGCAGTCTGTGCCAGTAGAAACTTGAGGACTGTCTGCGAGGCATTCTCCCGTCTGGCTGTCACACATTCTCCCTCCACAGTTACATTCTGGGGGAAAAAGAAATGATTTTTGAAAGAAGCTTCAAAATATAAAATTCACCTTTCCCCTCCCAGGACTAGTGAAATGATCATATGTAGGATTGTGCATGGATAGTCCAACCAAAACTGAGGACTTTTTGGATTGATTTTTTCTTCAGTATGTAGAAAAAGGTGTTTTTAGCACTGCTATCAGATTGGAGATAGAAATAAAGGTTGGAAAAAGAACCAGAAAGCCTCTGCTGACGTGAGTTGTTCAGAGCTTCCTATCTGGTCACAAGCAGAGGCAGTGAGGCCAGAGTTGCATCATCTGGGCCATTGTGCATCACCATCTAGAGATGGATTAAGAAGATGGATTAAGAAAAGTGGTACAACTGAAGTTATTATTAGTTACAAATGTCTCCACAGCCTTGTGGAATTTACCAATGCTGTGTCAGGCTGTCACTGAATAAGCTTTCCAGCTATCAGGGACTAATTGTGGACTCCAATTCCATCATCAGCTTGACCATATCAAAAAGTAAATATCTCCTACCACTTACAATGAAGAATAAATGAGGTTTTAAGTGTTTTAAAACTTGAGTAAGCTACAGATTTATTGCCAGCACAAGTGGCTTTTTAAAAAGTACAATTTTTAAATTAAAGTGTCTCTTTCAAGGTTAAACTGGCCTTTTATAATATATTATTTTAAAGATTACAATATTCTTGGAACACTTGTATAGAATAACAAAAACTCAAACAGAACCTAAGAGCAGCAGTGACTTATCTGGAATTTGTTTTGCTCTTATGATTCATGGCTTCAGCAGTATTTAATATAACAAAATTGTTTGCTGCCATTCATTGTTCTCTATGAATTACCCTTGTATTTACATTCCACATTTCACATTTGAGGAATTATCAGGGGAAATGTGTAAAACAGCTTCAAAGTCAACATAATGGACTAACATTGGAATAATTCTGTGTAAGTGAACTAGTCTGAGTTAAACTACTCCGTTTTTATACTAATGTTAGAACATAATTTGGGTTTGAATTTTGTATTTTGACCTCACCACATTCTGTGGGAAC
Organism: Loriculus beryllinus; assembly: GCA_039877255.1. Taxonomy (NCBI): domain Eukaryota; kingdom Metazoa; phylum Chordata; class Aves; order Psittaciformes; family Psittacidae; genus Loriculus; species Loriculus beryllinus. The sequence goes on along the minus strand of JBCJKH010076738.1, from coordinate 5,149 downwards.
TGGGTGCCTCACAGATTTAGGACCTACATTTTTTTTAAAACACTTTTTATTTCTTTTGCTAAGAAGTGAATGAAAACACTCAGTTGAAAGCAGAGATTTCTCTTCAGCTGTATCACAGGATCTAGGCTATTCCGAGGGGGTAAAATTACAGCTACAACATTAAAATTTGGATGAGACTGATGCTCAGATTTTGTCTTCATATTTAAATGGATAACTTTTAATTTGCTATACAAATGTTTATGGTAAATTAATTTCAAAAGTGGTCCTGACAGTTTTTTTATCTCTTTAGGAACTACCATACTTTTAGTAGGGAATTAAGACTTTCAATGTTACTGTGGCTTACTGGTGGAGAAAGCTTCTAAATTTACCTTTATTTCTGAGGGGTATTTGTGGAAAGCTTTGAAGTGTGACTACAGGACATGTGATTAAAAAATACATTGAAAAGCAGCTGAAAACTACTGTCCACAGCTACACAGGTTTTTATTTTTTGCATTTTTTGTACTATGTACTGTTCGAGGTCCTCTGTGGAAATCATGTATACAGACTCTCATTTCTTACATTAGTTTATTTTATGTATTTAAAAAAATATTTTTTTTTAAAAAGTATTTGTCTTATTTCAGAGTCAATATTTTTCTAATGAAAGTTCCTAACTGCTCTAAAACTTGCCTTTCAAACCCCCCATATAGTTTGGATATCATGGATGTATTGAGTGGTGCTTGCCATCTACACGATCTATGTCCAATACAACACATTATGGTGTTCAGCAGATGAAACAAGGAGTGTATAATTCTCTGAAACACAATATTTCAAATTCAGGATTAGGTAGTCAACCGCAAGATTAAATTCACTCCTAAATAGAGCAAAACTGCACCTCTCACAGCATATTCAAGTACCCAGGCACTTTTATTTTTAGCAAAGATCGAACACTACAAGGAAATCTGCTAATGAAGAGAATTACCAAGATGATTTATAGTCTGCATGAAAGATCTGTATAGGGAAGTCCTGTACACCATGAAATCCCACCTACACTGTACCTCAGAAACATAAATAATGCCAAGGCGTTCTGCCTCCAATTCCTTAAGGATGCAAATGAGAACTATACTGAGGTTATGAAAGCTGGACTTCAATTTAGAAACTCTATGTTCAGAGATGTCTTACAAAATTATGTCTTGTGTAATCTGCTTAGACACTTGGAATGCCCTGTAATCCTCAGACTTCTGGCAAAGGTATTCTTAGCTATTTGAAGTTCTGCTTTTGCCCATTGCCAGGGCACAACTGCTGTGGTTTGATGAGTTTAAGTGTTGGGTGCATTTCTCCTGCCTCATGTCATTCAGGAGCTGCAGACTAAATCCTGTCATTCCTTACAGGGGAGCTGCAGTTGAGTCATCTCTGCTGAACTGAATTAGACAGTGAAATGCATAAAAAAGGTTCGCTTTTGAAACCTCAAAACCCCAAAGATGTTAAATTTCAGGCATGTCCTGGGTGCCTAAATACAGGCAGGAGATGAGTTTTGGGGCATGCTGTTCCATGCAGCTGGTGTCTTTTTGACTGGTTAGGATACCTGGGATAGGCTTTGGGGATTACTGTGTGTGAGCACCATCTCTCCCTGTTCAGCCTAATGGAATTTAAGCATGTGACTTAGTGATGGGAACTAAATCCTGGAGGTGGACGCTCACAGGAATATAAAACCAAAAGGGACCACTAGTGGCATCATTCATAGTACCCTACAAATGGAGACAGCAGCACAAAGGGCATTTGACTGCAGAGCATACTCATGACTTTTCAGGCAAGTCCCAAACACACCTTTGTACTTTATAGTACATTAGTAAAAAGCAAATTCCAAGTGTACAGTGAGTTGCAAGAAGGATATAGGCTTGATCAAGACATTGCTAGGGCTGTGAGATCTATAGCTCTCTGTACCTTGAGATCCTGGAGCACTTCAGAGGCCTGGGTTGCTGGGTGCATGCTTTGGCTGTGTCTTATCCTTGAGTCAGGCTCAGAGCTAGGAGTGATCTCTCTCTTCCATTTGTGTTGTGGTCCTTGAGGGAAGGACCCTGGCAAAGATGTTGGGAAGGATCCCTAAGGTCTTTGCTCTGAGCACCTGCATTTTACCTTCAGCAGTGGCTATTCTGTGGTGCTTTGAAATCAGATAAGATCTTGTCTCCCAAAGCCAAAACAAGGACAAAGGACTTGAGGCTAAAGTCCTATTTGGATCAAACTCCATGTAAATTAGGAGAACAAGTATATTAGAGGATGTAAACATCTGTGATCCCTCTGTGTGGGTATATTTTGGTAAGATCCTCTGGGTAGCACTTTACCAGACCCTAGAAGTACAGTCAACTCTGGCGTGGAAATGCAGTAATCAGCAAGATTACACAGACACATGAGAAATGCAGAATAGATTACCAGTGTGAAAACCAGGAGAAACTGAGCAGGGATTGAGTCAGGACAGGAAGGACAAAGTCTTTAAGCACCATCAGTGTTTAAAGTGAAATCTCTGCCCAAAGAAAGATTAGAGACCCTTATTTAAAACAAGGTGTAGACACAACAGTGTCTACATTCATCCTTCCTAGGCATTTGAGATGTTTGAGTCTGGGGTCTGAGAGTTCCTTCTGGGCAATGGGAAGAGTGCAAGTGCCTGGAACGATTCAACTGAACAGAAATCCAGGTTACCCTGCCAGGTAGGTAGCCAGGAGCACAGCCTTTCCCCAGGGCCACAAGTGTGTGATGATTGAATCAGGCATCTCTGATCTCTGAGGACATCCATAGACCATGCTGTGTTTTGCTCAGCTCTGCTGCACTAAACCATAGACAATACCTGTGCAGTTTTTAGCGAATCTGGCATCCCCGTAGTAACCCGGAGCGCATCGTTCGCACTTGAACCCGGTGGTGTTGCGCAGGCAGTTGCGGCACTGGCCGGTCACTTCATCACAGTCTTCAAAAATCAGGTTTGGGTCCGAGTTGCCACTGCAGTCACATTTTTTACAAGTGCTTCCAATTAGCAAAGGGTTCCCATAGTAACCAGGAGCGCATCTGAAAGGAAGAGCAAGCCCAGTGATGATCAGCAGTGGCATTCCCATCCTCAGTACTCTTTTTTCTCTGACCATATTCATGTCACCAGGAGTTGGTGACGATTGGCAGCTACCAACATACAGAGGGCAAATTATTTCTGCAGAGGCTGTTTCATGCTCTTATCTTAATCTGTACAGTTATATATTTCTCCCTTCTTGAACACTCCTGGTATCACAATCACATCAATCTGCATTATGTGGTTTCCAGTGTGCCTTTAGCAGTAAGATGATTTGTTCCCCATTGTTTTAAACTTTATGACAGAATGACCTTGGCAGAGAGGCAGCTCTAGTGTTTATTTTGGTCTCTTTCAGCTTTGGATCGCACCAGCTATATTGTGTTATATAGGAAACTGGAGTAAGAGACCGCCATTTCATGATGCTGAAACTCAGAGGAAGTTGAGACTTTATTTCAATTATAATACATATAACAAAGTGTTATTAATATTATTATATACAAAAAGGTTTATATAAATACTTTTATGGTGAGGTACTGAGATGGTTTCTGGTTTTTGCAAAACAGAACAGGCACTGAACCAGCTTCCATTTTCCAGATTTGTTTGATGTTAGCCTGCTGGCTGAGCACAGCCACCAGCCTGGGGGCAAGTATTCCTCTGCTGGTTTTGCAGAGGAAGAGAGGGAGGAGGGCAATAAACACTGCAGGGGAGGTCTGAAATGGGTCCAAATTGCTTTTTATCTTGTCATTTTTGGGAAGCATTTCAACCAAAAACTTGCTGCATCTTAAAATGGATGAGATACTGAAACTGTAGTCATTTTTCAAAGTCCAGACAAACCAGCGATACGTAACATTCCTGGGTAACCAGTGGCCATAGACTAAGGCATCAGGTACTAGATTTGGTGTCATTGTTAAAGGATTTTCTGCCGGTAGCAGGGAGAGTGCTTAATCCTACAAGCTAGAGGAACTTTTACAAAACAACTAGTGAGGTGAACAGAGCTGGCACCAGAGTGGGCATGGGCTCACGGGTTTCAAACAAGGGCTTCGTTGGAGGAGCTGGTGGCTGGAGCAGTATGGAACAGTGGCTGATGGACTGGGGGGTTTAGGGATAATGCGCGCTGTTCATGGTGTCACTGCAATGTGGGAGGAGGGTCCATGACCCAACAGCCTGGGGCACAGAGATCAGAGACTTATGCCTCCCTTGCTGGGAATGAAGAATTACTGCAGGGAAGGGGATAACTAGCTGGTGTAGCAATTGCTGACTGAAGAAATCAGAGGATTGAATAGTTGTTGCAGTGATTTAGGTAAGGAGGAGTTATTGTACTTCATCCTGTTTTATCACACTGTTGCCCTTGTCTTTTCTCTAACCCATAAAGTCCTGTTTTAAGATGCTGTTTGTTCTGCTGTTTGGGGGTGGGAAGGGTGAGCTCTCAGGCAGTTTAGTTTAATTTTACCAGATTCTGGTTGGGGACATGAGCAAGGTCTTGTCTCCTAAAATATGAACATAGTCAAATCCAGGTTCTGCTATGTCTGAATAATGAAAATGTGGGAGATCTGATAAGAGCTTCCAGTTTTGATCTGTTCCTACATTTGCTGATTTATTTTATTTTTTTTTTAAATAAAGTAATTTCCTCAGTGCTGCTTTGTTCATGTTCCAGTCCTGAATCTCGCAGAAAAAAACTTTTAAGCATCTTAATATAAAACACTTGGCTGCCTCAAATCCTGCTTTTGCCAATGACAGACTCTGTCTCTTTGCAGCACTGCCAGAATCTTTGGTGCAGATCTTATCATATGGGTGACCCAGATGTGAAGAACAAAAGTGTGACCGGGAGTTCTATGTACCCCTCAAAGAACTGTGAATGTGACACTGAGTGCAGAGTGTGATTTAATTGACTTTGGTGGAGTCAGTCCCCATTCCCATGGGAACTTGAGCAGGCAGTGATGGGTAATGCTACTATTCCGTCATGCCAAAATTTTTGCTATGATTTCATAATATGTCAGCCAATATGAAATGACAGTATTTTCCCAAATTTCAGAGTTTCAGTGTGTTTGTAAGGATTGATGGGGGGGGGGGGGGGTGGGAGGGGGGGGGGGGGGGGGGGGGGGGGGGGGGGGGGGGGGGGGG
>JBCJKH010076737.1:1167-14629 GCA_039877255.1 Loriculus beryllinus | reverse complement strand
AATGTTCTGTGCTGCTTCACATATTGCAAAGAAAACTGACAGCTTAACACAGACTCTGCTTGACCTTAGCAGTAGAGCAGAAGGAACACAGCACTTTTTTTCTTGTACTGAGAGTTTCCAATGAAAGACTCTTAATGAGAAGCTACTCATACTGGAGTATGTGGAGAGGGGAAAAACTGGGAAAAATTATGCAGCTGAAAAAGCAAATCTGCATTTCTTAGTCATTATTTCTTTGAGATGACCATAGAACGCCTTGACTCCTCTTTTCTGCTCTATCTTCTGGAATGTCTGCATTAAAATAGTTAAAGTGCATGGTTAAATGGGGTGGAACAGAGAGGGAGAAATGCATAGGAATTACTTGGGTAATTTATGTAGGTTTCATAATATCCAATAGTCATGTGTCCAGGAAATATTATAGCAATTGATAATTCAAAGGACAAAGAACGTCTGGTGTGTTTCAGGTTTGATACATTATGACAGAGAATAGCTAACAGGATCAGTGTTGCTGGGTTACACAGAAGTTTCTGAAGTTTAAGCCATAAGTCTTTGTGTAAGCCATTTGGTGGACTGACTCCAGCCAACAGCCAAACACCCACCAAGCCGCTTGCTGGCTCCCTTCTCCTGAGGGAAACAGAGAAACTAGTGCTTACTCTGATCATAGAATCATAGAATCGTTAGGGTTGGAAAGGACCTCAAGATCATCTAGTTACAACCCCCCTGCCATAGAGCAGGGACACCCCACACTAAACCATGCCTCCCAAGGCTTCGTCCAACCTGGCCTTGAACACTGCCTTGGATTGAGCACTCACAACTTCCTTGGGCAACCCATTCCAGTGCCTCACCACCCTAACAGGAAAGAATTTCTTCCTCGTATCCAAAATGAGGAGATAAAAAATAAGAGACCCTTATTGTTCTCATAGTCTCTAAATTTGTCCAGCTTTCAGAAATCAAAATCTGTCTCTTTCCTTTCCCCCCAGGTGTTTTCATCATCTGCTGGCTCCCATTCTTCATCACTCACATCCTGAACATGCACTGCGATTGCAACATCCCCCCAGCAATGTACAGCGTCTTTACGTGGCTTGGATATGTCAACAGTGCTGTCAACCCAATTATTTACACCACCTTCAACATTGAATTTCGCAAGGCTTTCCTGAAGATCCTCCACTGTTAAAAGTAAAAACAGCAACCACGTTTTCCAGAATGAGAAAAAAATAACCCCAATGCCATTCACGCACACAAATGGGCAGCCATGGAGAGGTCTCAAGCTCCTGTATTCTGCATGAGGCCTGCAGTGTTACAACAGTGCCGTGCCCATGCACCTTCTGGTGCAGATGCAACGAGTACCTTCATGTGGGAGGTTCTGCCATTCCTCATGGTGACCTTTGGACTCTGGGACACCAATCCCAAGGGCACTTTTCAGAGCTACCCTCACACTGTGTTTGAAGCGAAAGCAAAAATCAAGACACACTCACTTGATTCTTGCCTGTGGCCATCTAACCTTGAGTGCATTAAACACAGACAGGCACAGAGCCACATGTTGTTAGCGGCAAGTCACTGCTGCTACAGGTTTGTGTGTTGTGTCACCGATACAGTTCTCACCAAAGACAAGACCATCTTTTCTGCTTTGCAATAGGAGCCAGACACAGCTTGTGGACAACCTGTGCAATAGCTTTGCCTTCACCTTGAGCTGGCTTACCCAGTATTTAACTGCTGAAGCCTTGAGAAAAATCTTTAAGACGTCCCCAAGTGGGTTAGAAGGTTCCGCCAACTACAGAACCAACTCCTGCAACAATGTGGGCCTACAAGCAACAGGCAGAAGGCAGACGGAGAACATAGGTCTCATGTGGGACCACTGCATCAGTGTAAATATGAATAAATAGGATGAATTGAACAGAAGCCTAAGCCAAAAAACAGACGGAGCCAAACTAAAGAAGCGATACCTAGTATTGCATGGTATACATTCAGATCAAGCAGGACACCAACTATCATCTATCATCAGCCAGCCCAGCAGCAATTTCTGCCCACCAGCATCTCATCTTCACTCTCATACAAGAAGTTACAAAACTAGGTGAAGAGTGTTAGTGTGGTGAATGTAGAAACAGGAAGACAGTGTGCCGCGTGTGGCATCTGCAGCCATGTCTGCTGTTTGAACTTGAACAAGTCAGCTAAGTTAGGCCCAGTTCTTCTCACCTAACTTTGGGGTGCCATGAAGCCAAGGACCACTTCAGATAAGATTTGCCTATGTCTCTCAATAGAGAGAGTACAGAATAACATTGTGCCTAAATTAATTTAAATTAACAGTAAATGAGATTAAACTGTGTGTTTTGGAAAAAGCCAGAATAAAACCCCAAGAAAGTCCCTAGCTGGACCTTCTCCTGTTCCAAGTAGGACTGTGGAAAGGTCTGGATGCTTCTAGCATCTATTACCCTCTGATATCTATCTTTCATGGATTAAAACAATTGAAAACCCATAACTGCCTAATTTCACCACACTGACTCTGGCATTACCAAATCCACACTGTATGTATTAATTGTACTCAGTTCACAATATATTTTGTAATATCTCTGTAAATAAAATATAGTAAGATTAATAAAATGACATGGAAATAGGCCTGGCTAGAAATTAATGTTGGATCTAGAGAACTAGATGATTACAAAAGCCATATGCAGAGGAAGGTTCCGAAGTTCTAGCTACCTGCTGTTTTCTAAAGATGTTAAAACACAGTCTGGAGAGCAATATCCTTTTTCTTTCTATGCAGTTTGTGGAATATTCACATAGTTTCTGCTTCAGGATAGATGAAGAGTGCTACCAGTAGGGGCTCTTTTATTCCCCAGTTTTCCTATATTGTTAACAAAGCCTTTACCTATGGAAGGGACTGTGCTGGTAAAATGTGTTCCATCTGTATGTTAAGAGATTATGTCAAGCAGCTATAGCTAAAAGCTGTAATGCTTTTAGCCATTTTCTGAAATTGGAACAGGACTCCTACCTTGATCCAAAGCTTTCCATTCTAAACCTTGTATGCCTGGAAGAGGCTGATGATCAGTGTTTCCAGCATTTAGTCCACGGACTTTTACAGGATTTGAACATGGCTCTTTAAAGTCTGTTCACAGCTATAAATGCCTAAATGTGTCCCAGCTTAGCGAAGGATTTTAGGTTATACCCTCAGCAGAAACAGGTCCTATGTATTAACTAGATAGGAGAGTACATGCTTATCAGAGCAACATCTTTTGACACACATGAACCAGATGTTACATGATGCTGTCAGAACAAAACATGAAGAACATGTAAGATGGGGCTAGGCACTCTTCTGTCTTGGTGTTGCAATGCACAACCAGGGAACCTTTGTACTTTGTATGTTAATAGGATTATAAGCAAAGAAAAAAAACCCCACTTCTTATAGAAGCACAGGAAACTTTCCAATCCTTGTTTAATTGCAAAATTGGAAACACTGATTCAAGGGATCTCAGGCGTAAGCTATCTGTTCTTTTCTTTTCCTCCCCAGTTTTAACCAAGAAAATTTGCTCAGTGATAGGAATCAACTCAGGCTGGTATTACGTGAAAGATTCAAAAATAACATAAAGCCAGTAGGTTTTTAGTGGAGAAATAGTAACAAGCTATTGCTCAATTTTCTAACGCATTTACAATGGCAAAAGAGAAACGTGCCATTGCACTTTTCAGGTTAACCTTATCAAAATAGAAAATAAAATGCATATAAGAAAGAAAGCTTTAAAGCATTTGGAAGTTGCCATAGGTGGTATTTGCCATGTATTAAACCTGGTGTGGGCCCTCAAAAGAAGTGGAATCTAAACAGTGTCTTAACTTTGTCCCATGATTTTATTTTGTGTTCAGTGTTAACCCAGGACAAAATCCTCATCTTCAATACTGCGGAGCTTGTTCAAACATTTTCTTTTTGAATCCAGATGCAGAGGATTATAATGCAACTCACCCGAACTACTGGACTCACTGATTAAAGACTCTTCCAAAATGTCATGGAGGAAAAAGCTGCTGAAAAAGGGCCTATGTCCTTCATATGCTTTCTAACTGGGACAAAAAAAAAGCTTGGTGTCATTTCCTAGAGATTAAGGATTTGCTGGGAGAAGTTACCTGCAGCCCATCATTCATCCCAATGACATTTTAAGCCACTCATTCCTAACATTCCAGGCTCAAAGGTAGCTTGGGGAAGATACTCACTGCCCTTGGAAAGGGAGTAAAGCCGTGTCTGTTCATCTCCTCTGCAGCAGGTTTTCTTTTCCCATTACGCATCTACACTTAAAGACAACAAACTAAAGCACCCTCTACCCATGAATCAAGCCTTCACAACTCTTTTTGAGAGAGGACAGAAATCATCACCCTCTGGCTTTACCAAGAATAAACTAATGCCAAGAGCAAGGACAGTCTTTGCAATCCGTTTGTCCAGCACCTGGTGCAATGACAACCAGCCCATAGCTGTGATGGATACTGTTCATTGCAGTCAGTTGTATCATGCACGACTCTGAGGCCTCTTGTCCACAGATCTGCATCTGGCAAACACAGTCCTCACTGTTACTTCCACTCTGGAAAAAAACACTGCTTTCCCAAGGACTTCAGATGGAGGGACATGCTGATGATGGTAAGGGTACTGATGTGTTTTTTAAATCACATTAGTGAGAAGATTTAATTTCTTCGTTCCTGAAGAAAAACTTAGGACCCTTGCTATAGTCCCTATTTTGTGATTCATTATTTGTAATTGAAGCTTTAGTTCTGCTTATTGAGTCTTCCTGTTCCTGCTCTTCTTCCCTGAGATTCACAGCTTCCTGAAGCCCGTGTGGCTCTTTTCACCCCTGAACAGGTTTTAATTAAGAAGCTAGTGAATTCTGCCTGCACTGTATTCAGCGCTTGCCTGCTTGCTCCCACTACAGTCATGATACTGTTTATCTTCCTGATTGAAAAGTAAACTAATTACAGTAGGTCTAACTAGCTTATTAAATCCTGCCGAAATGAAAAGGAAAACAGGAAAAAAAAGCCACTACCTCTGTGGTGAAAATCTCCCGTGAAAACACGACTCCCTGAAGAGTCAAGAATGTGTAATATCCATCACAAGTACATGTGACACCAACAAATGTCTTCATGCAGCACTGTAATTAAATAGAGACTTGCACAAGCTATCCTGATGTTATATGCTTATTTTGTTCTTTTTACCAGGAGCAGCAACTTAGCTGTAAGAGGCCAGACTCCAGGGACCTACACTTATGCATCATACAAACACATAACAGGAAAAGATGCCCTTCAGGGGACATCTTGTATTTTTTCTGACGTGCTTTTCAGATTAGTTGCATTTCTGTTTTTCTCCCTTGTGTCAGTCCATCCTTAAGAATTCTGGCTTTTGTCTAGACTGAAGCTTGGAGAATCAGACATGGGAAAAAAAGGATGCAGAAAGACACAGACAGAAAAGAATATGGTCCTAAATTTCTCCATCTCTCTTCTCTTCTAGACAGAAGCAGACTGGGGAGGATTTGGAGGAGGAAGGGATGAAAATCAGATAAGTACCTAGACAAGAGCAGTCATGATGGTACTTCTGGCATCACAGCAGCTGCCTGTATTTACTTTTTGGCACTATTCATTCACATCTGGTGCACAGCAGTACAGGTTCGATAAGGGGATATAAAGCCACTGCTCTCACAGGGACACTGTTTGCCTGAGCTGTTAAAAGTTGAGGGAAACAACAATAAACAAGTCAAACATAAGCAGCAATCTGTATGAGTTTGGTTGGCAACAATAGACAGTTGTGTGAAATCTATGAACTCACAATCTCCCTGCATGGAGAAATAATAGAAGCTGTCAGACCACTGAGCACTGCAGACAATTCGTAGTGTAAGTACAGTATTTTACCACTGTGTTTTATACAGAAGTTAATACACCCAAAAAACATAATTATGGACTTGACTTGGTTGAGCACATCTAACATAAGGATTCACATCACTGGGAGTATTTCAGCTGTCTGCGTCTGTCACTTGGGCTTGTATACAAGGTTTTGGTGAAGATGCTGCATAGGGCTGGCAGTGCAGCTGAGACCTTTGTAGTAGGTTATGCTAAGGTCAAGTAACTAGTCATGTGGGAGGTTTTTCTCCCTTCTGCATTTTGTTTTACTTTTATGCTGGGGAACTTCGTTATTTCCTTTAGGAATATTTAATTCCATGTTGTTCTTACTGTTACACTGTTTCATGAAGCTAAATGCTGAAATGTTTGGTATTTATACAAGAACTAATCCAATACATGCATATGAACCTCAGCCAGGCTTAGTGAGCACAACAGTAAAACCTCAGCTTAGACTGCGACACAATCGGGGTTCATGGATAGCTCTCTCCAAGATTAGTCCCTCCTCCTGCTAGGATATAAAACTGTGTAACTGTAAGAATTAAAAAGCTGAAATATCTTTTTAAGAGCATTTTGGATCCTTGGCATGAACCAAAGGTCTGCTCAGTTTTGAACCAACACAGAACAGAAAGATGATCCCTGCCCTGACATCTTCAGTTTATACAGTAACCAGAATCTCCAAAGCTGCTAAGTTCAACTGATGCTTAATTCTCCTTGCTGTGTGATCCATCTCAATGTCTGATGGAAAATTAGGTGCTCAAGCAACCCTAACACGACAGAATAAATGACATTGCAGGCTGAAACAACAGGGCACACACCATCTTGGTTTTAGTGTGTCTAGCCACACCCTGTCAGGATAAAAGGCCAGCTCCTATGAGGTTCTCCCTTACAGCAAAATTACTATTGAGTCTGTGGATTACAAAACAACCACAGCAACCACTGCCAGCAAGCACTGTTCACACCATCCAAAAGAAATAAACCAGGACTGACCTGTCCATGTCCTGGGGCATTTGAGTGAGTCCTGTAGTTTTAGGTTAGGTCTGACAGATGAATGGGTTATGCTTTCTTCTGCACATCTAGAGAGGAAAAAGAGAAAACCAGTTGCTCTTTTTAAATTAACTCACTGTTTTTAATCAAAGCCTCTTTTAGTAATTAGAACTGCTCCCCCCACTCCCTTTTTCTGACAATACCAGACTGTCTGCTTCATAAATAGCTTTTGACTCATAAATAACAATTTTCTTCACCAAAGAAAGAGTGATGATGGTGGACTAAATATATTAGAATGTAATGAATGATTAGCAGACCTAGAAATGCATTCAAAGAGACTTAAACAAAGCAAATCGTAGGTCCTTTGAAGGAGGAAAAATGATCTGTATTCCCAAGCTGCCATGCTGAGCCCATAAAAAAAAGTGGGATAATGAAAACAAGTGAGCACATTTAACCAAGCTTAGCTTTGCTTCCCTGCTGCATGCAATCAACTGTATCCATAGCTTTGATGAGACTGTAAAGATTACATCACTTAAATCTCAGCTGCAGGATTTTTTGCCAGACTTACTGAAGAAAAGCAAGCAAACAGCACTAAGGTTTTGTGCTCTACATTAGAAGCCATCACTCCTGTTTATAACCAAGCCATTACAGAGATATTAGCACATAGCTAGGGGAGTTTGTAGCATTTAATAGGAATACAACTTGTACACTAGCAGCAAGTTTTGTCAAAGTAAAGCAAAACAGAAGGTACAAATACAGAGAAAGCTGATTAAAATAGGCTCTATAGGGTGATTGTGGAATTCAGCTGCTATCACTTCACTGGAGAGTCTCCTCAACATAGAGCAGACGAGGTAAATCAGCCTCTCAGGCCTACTGCCCTGTCTCAGACACCAGAAATTCATCAGCTTTAACTGTGAGAAGCCCAAGAGGGCCAGGGTCTGCATGCCTCCTGCCTAACCCAGAATCAGTACTGAGAGGAAGCTGTGAAACCATGACGTTCCAGCCACATGCTGGTTTCCTGCCCCAGCAAGCCCTACGCCTCCATCACAAGCCTTCTGCTCCCTGCATCACTTCACACAAACTCTGTTTCAGCAGCATCTTCCTTGCTTTAGCTTCTCAGATTTCTCTAGCCCCTTTTGAGCCAGTGTCATGTACCCAGCTCACCGGAGACTGGGGGCAGATGCTGCACCACCTTTTCACCTGATACCTATCCTGCAGTGAGAGGTGGGACAGGGAATATATTCAGATATGAGAAATTCCTGACCACAGTGAGTCCTACTGCTGTTGAAAATGAGCAAGTCCCAGGCTCTGAGTGAGCAGAGCACAGGGAACCTTATAAAGCTCTGCCTGTGATCTCAGTATAGCCAAAGGATCCAAACACTGTCCAGATCCTTTTTCCTGCAGGACATACTGCTTGTAACAGTCAGCAGCAGAAGAATCAATCCAGGCACAGTCAGGGCCCAAGTTCTTACCAGCAGACACCATCTTTCTGAACCTGGCACACACAGATGTCCTGTCCAACATGAAATGCTGCGCTGTTTCCTCCTGCTCATAAACAGAACAGGCTTCAGTGTCACTGGAACAGAATCAGAGGTTGCTATTGTGGGCTTTTAATAATGACTACTGCACGTTGGGAAGACGTTGGGAAGTGTCCTCACAGGCATCTCTGCTTCCTATCTGTCTTTATCTATGACTTAACCACTACATAAACCCCTTTCAGTTGTGTGCAGACCAGATGTAAAGGGCTGCAAACCTCACTTGGGAGAAAATCAGGTCACAGCATCATGGTTTGCAAGTCCATCAAACACTTCACAATAACCATTGTTGATATTTCTTTAACAATGCAGCCATGAAGCTGGTTTTCTTTTCAGACCACAGGAAAAAGCAAGAAAACCCAAAACTAACATCAGTAAGAAAGCTAATCTTGTTTCCAAATAACAACAGCAACAAAGAAAATGTCTGTGCTGATCTTGTGACTTCACAGAGCTCTGTCAAACCATAAGCTAGAAAATGTACAAGGCTACAGAGGAAAACTCAGGAGCTGAAAATGGGATGGAATGATGCAGGTTGAGTTGGGAACTTGTCTGTGTGAACAAATGGGCAGTCAGTGCTAATCTAAACAAATACTTGTGTACTTCTCTTTGAGAATACCTGCCTCCCTTTGGGACAGATTTAGTCATAAATAAAAGTGATTTTGATCAAGCGTAATTCTTCTAGTTTGCTAGAATAAGCCAGCAAGACTGCAGAGCAGCTGCTGTGGCTCCTTTAGAGAGATTTGCAGTGTAATGGCATGAGAACGTCTTCTCTCACAGCAGGGGACAGCCAATGCTTGGCCTGAAGCTGTCATTTATATGGTGCTGTGCTCTGGCTAGTAGGTTAAAAACATACTTATGTGGCCATGTCTGGCCTGGCTTAAATCCATTGCATGAGATGATTCAGTGCCACATGGAGTTGATATCAAAGATCTGAGCCACTGCTTCTACCTCCCTATGGGCTGTGGGCCAGGTTCCCTAGAGAGAATAGTACAGATAATGATACAGAATTAAAGGGTTTGACCCAAAACAAAACTGGTGAGTTTAGAGTTTAAATCTAATGAGTAGGCTGCCTAAAAGCAGAGACATCAGGGAAAATATTTATGCTTTTATAGCACTGTACACCCACTTTGCACTCTGTTTTGCTGTAAATGACGGTACAAGTGCAGAACAACAGGGAAGCAGGCTCTGCAATCTCTGTGAAGGCTAGAGTCTAGATGCAAAAGTCACACCAAATTAACCTACAGATGTAGATTTATGACAGAATTACTGTGGCTTGACAATTTACTGTGCTACAGTAATTGAGTTTGTGCCTGTTCTCAGCTGGTGGTGTATGCTCTAGGTTACATTCCTTCATTATGGTTACATTAACATGCTTACCTTGAACTTGCTATGAGTTAAGATTATGCAAAGAGTGATTTACTGGGGCTCAGTTAATGCATGGTAACCTGTTTAGCCATGGAGATATGCCTGTGTGTCTGAGCCTGCTTATCAAAGGAAATATTCAGGTCTATGTGGCAGTTCTCAGGGCATCATATAAGGAATACGTCTGATTGCCTTTTTGATGAACAAGCCTAGTAAATGACTTCAAAGATGAAACCAGAATCAGTTCAGAAGATTACAGAGTGTGAAACACTAGGAACTGGAACATGATTCAGAGATACCAGTGAAAGCCAAATGCTGGTACATTCTGTCATCCTCTTAATTAAAAAAAGCAAAGGGAAGATTTCCATGAAGCAGGCTCATTTAGAGATGCACTTCTTCACCCAGCCTGACAAAGAAAGCTCTCTGAACAAAGCAAGGTTCCACTAAAGTGGCGCCAGCAATGGGGTAGGGCACCCCCATTCACAGGGGGTTCATCCCAGCACATCTTCATGCTAAAGAGGCCTTAGGAAGTATATTTGCCCTCTGCAAGAGGAGGAACAGACTGTAAGCATGTGTGTATGTGCACAAGCACGCTGGGTGGGTAAAATCATAAGCATAGAAGGTATCTTTGCAATCAAACCCATCTTCCAGCTGTCTTCCTACCCAAAGTGCATGTTCCCCAAAAGTCTGAAATCTATACTTACGCTTTCTGCATGTCACCCAGCAGCTTCCAGACATTCCTGTTCCTGACCTCATTTACTACTTAGCTCCAAAAGCTGCCTTAACCCACTGTAACACCTCTATCTATACACAGATTTAAAACTCTTAACCTTTGCTGAAAGCCAAAGCCATGTATCTTTAAGCATAGGGATTTTGGAGAAGAGATGAACTGAAATACATGCAATAAAAACACTCATCTGGGAGTCATTTCCCTTCTCAAGTCCTCTGTCAGCCTCAAGACCAATAAAATCCCCAGTAAAGTTTGAGTAGAAAAGCCAAAGCTATGTAAAGCAGCATAGTTCTTCCAGAAATCAGAGTGCAGTTCCAGTTCCCAAGGAACTAATCCTTGCTACTTAGCCCATCTGGATACATCTGGAGCACAGTTCACTTGACACGAAGGTTCAAGCAGCAAAGCTGACAATTTTAAGCATTTGGGGTTTTTTAGCTTGGTTTAGGCTCTATTTTCTCCCAATCTAGATCAATATTGCATAAAAGTGGCAATTTATCAACTGTGCTTATCTGCCATGGTCCATGAAACCCAATCAGAACTAAAAGAAGTAATTACTGCAATTACCCTGGTCTATGCTGACAGGCTATAAGAGCCAACACTCCCATACGTGCACTCACCCAAACAACAAGCTCAGAGTAGGGCTGTGAAAACTGGCCCCCATAGTAATTAATCATAGCAAGCATCAGTCACTCTGTCACCACTGGGTGCTCAGAGCAAGTATCTGACAGCTGAATGTTAAGGCTGAAAGTGGAGCTGCAGCAGGAGTGTCAAGGATTCAGTTAATCTTAGCCATGGACAGTTCAAGTCTCATCACTGTGGCAGCAATCCTCCAGACATTAGAGATGGGGATGGACATCAAACAAGAGCACAGTTTGAAGGGAGATCAGCACTATAACTTCCTGTTATATGGTTCACTTGAGAGTTTAGCTGCAGAGGAATGGGTGGTGGTGTTAGTTGTTGTCTGCCACATCACAGTCTCACTGTGTTCCCATCTCTAACTCTGGGATTTGAGACCAGCCTTGTTCACATGCCAAGCTCATCAATATACCCATGTCTTCAAAATCAACAGCTTTTGGAAAGATTTGGGTTGTGACTAAGTATATTTACCAGTAACTAATTATGATGTATGTTGTTACTGCTCTACTGTGAGCACAACCACTGTAGTGGCAGTCCAGGAACACAATGGTGACTTGCAAATATTTGTGGACCTGTTGACCCATATAAAGTAAGTGCCTCTAACTTTAGCTGTGAATGGCCTTCCTCTTGCCCTAAACCAGGGTCATCATACTAGGCTGCTACTCCAGAGGAAAATCCCTGCTCTTCACTCTTTGATGCATTATCTTTCTGCATGAGGGTAGAATTTGTTCAAAGAATAGGATTATATGCCACAAAGGCCGAAAGCAAGAAGATGCAGCCATCTCCTCAGCTTCTGCAGACCTCAGGGGTGCCTGAAGATAAACTTGGTTGTACTTCAAGAGCTCCTTTGGCCAGAAATAAACAAATTATGCAAAAGGAAGAACACCTGAGGAATTTGTCTGCCAGACCTTGCGTGATTTGGGCATCAGTGTCTTTGGAAATCTTTTAAAGGTCTAACTGGAACTTTTGGGTTTCATATAGAAAATTTGGGTGACTTGCTATTGAGCGAGCTGATCTTAATTAGCTTTAAAGTCTTGGAAACCAGTGCACTTGCCTTCCTCATGCGATTCCATCTTCCCTTGAGTAATGGCATTCTCTGTATCAAACCTCACTTCAGACAGGTGCTCAGATAAATGCTGCACATTCCCGTTGTTCTTAGTGTGAAGGGACACTTGGTTGAGCCAGCTGCACCACAGAGGATGCACTGTGTTTTCCCTGTTACTTTTATAACTGCCTCAGTGGATTCGTGTGCTGTGACATTTCCCGGCATTTACTCAAGTCTCTGGGGATGACCCATAAACAGAACACAGCTGTGCTCAGTCAAAAGGAGTAATGCATCAGCCAAATAAACCTTCTCTGCTCTCCTGGGAGAAACCATGCTGGGTGTGAGACAACAAATATTTCTTCTAAAGAAAGGCAGGTCAGGCTCAGCAAAACCCTTTGGCAGCCTGGAGTCTTCTCCAAAAAGACAAATTAATTCCCTGAGTTCCTTATAAGGATTAGTTGGTATTTTTTCCTGCTTGGAGCAGGCAGAAAAGTTTGTCCAAATAATAGCAATAAGATCTATCCTAGATATAAGATATCTATAAGAACATTCTCTGCCTTACTAAGAACTGTTTGTGCTTAAGAGCAGCAGAAGTGCCATGGAATGAGTCCAGATATGCCCCCTGACTTCAGTTCTGTCAAAGCTAAAATCTGTCAGCATCCATAAAGTTTCCCTTCTCTAAAGTAATGGCACTGTACCACAGGATCAACAACAGCAAATAAAGGCTTGCTTCATCCTTTATTGCAGCTAGTTACTGTACGTCTTTATTGTTGATAGTGGCCTCAGCTTCCTCTTTGTAATTGCTACAGATGGAGGCTGAATCTTTACAGTAACATTGTTTGGGTTTTGGTTTGAGGGTTTTTTTGGGTGAGGTTGTCTTGTTTCTAATTCTGAGCACAGCTACCATGTATCTCTAGGATGAAGAGCTAAGTCATGTTCTGTAGGGGCTTGCTGTGCTTTCTGTCCATTCTGATCTTTTATTTTCTTGATTTTTCCTGTTTTCAAACCATTTCTTTCCAAACAGAAAGGAAGCACTTGCGCAACAAATAAATGGTAGCTCATTATAGCTGCATGCAAGTTGATTCACAAATCACCTGTTCACTGACTTGCATGCATGCAACTGAGTATATCATAAAGGGATATTCATATTTTGGAGAGCAAAAAATTGTGAGGAGATTTATTCCAGGAGTTCACACACATCCCCCTGAATAAGTCACATTAAATAGAAGGGAGTTGTAATAAAATTAGAGTTGAGCTCTTCACACTGATCCCTTGTGGTTAACTTAAGCCAAGTTTAAATACAGGTTAATTCAT
>JBCJKH010076736.1:952-16877 GCA_039877255.1 Loriculus beryllinus | reverse complement strand
TGAGACCTCACCTGGAGCATTGTGTGCAGTTCTGGTGTCCTCAACATAAAAAGGACATGGAACTGTTGGAACAAGTCAAGAGGAGGCCACGAGGATGATCAGTGGCTGGAGCATCTCCTGTATGAAGATAGGCTGAGAAAGTTGGGGCTGTTTAGCCTGGAGAAGAGAAGCCTGAGTGGAGACCTCATAGCAGCCTTCCAGTATATGAAGAGGAGCAATAGGTATACTGGGGATGGACTGTTCATTATGGACTGTAGTGACAGGACAAGGGGTAACAAGTTAAAACTTAAACAGGGGAAGTTAAATTGGACATAAGGAAGAAATTCTTTACTGTGAGGGTGGTGAGGCAGCGGAATGGGTTGCCCAGGGAACTTGTGAATGCTCTATCCCTGGTGGTGACATGGGTGACATGGTTTAGTGTGAGTTGTCCCTGCCCATGGCAGGGCAGTTGGAACTAGATGATCTTAAGGTCCTTTCCAACCAAAACCATTCCATGGTTCTACGATTCTACATACATCACCGTAAGTGTGCTCTAGCAGCACTTCTCATTTAGACAGAAACCATCACAAGAAGATCTAGAAACTTTTCTCATTTCACAGTCTGAGTTCTTCTGTTACAGATTTAGCTCAGTCAAAACCCAAGCAACTCCATCTTTAAAAGAATTTGAAAATTCACAGCAAGAAATGCTTAACTTCATTACTGTAGGCAAGTTGCTTAGATTAGCCAGGTAACTAAGCACCAAGAATGCTCCTGCTGATTAGGCTTTCATATGTGCTCCTTAAGGCACAGGCACTTTAAATTTCTACCCACCACAGTCACAGGATAACTTTCAGATTTAGAATACCTTTTACATTCTACTGAAGTAAAATCTTCTACAACTATCATCCTAGTTTTCTTCCCTTCTGCTTCAGGTACCAGTCAGTACCCCATATAACACATCTGAAGTGTACAAAATTTAGGACTATTTAGTGTTAGTGGTTTAAGGATAGTTCATTTTCCATCAAACCAAGATGTCTGTCAATCTGCAGTACTGTTGAAGAAAGAGACCTAAGAAACCTAGATTTTAGAGACATTCAAAACTGAGTCTAAAAAAGCAAAATACACTATCATAGCCTTCCAGGTTTTTTTACGCTATGTGTTCCTATATGTGTGACTCTATACGTCAGCAGACTGAGGCAGCTCCTTGCTGTAGGATACCCTGCACTTGACCAAAAGTATAAGCATTGTAACAGAACAGATGTTCTCAGTCTTTTTCAGTTTTTATACCACAAAAAGTTGTCCCATGAAGATGTATGTCTCCATAGTCAATTTAACATCATTAGTATTGGGCTTCCTTTTGCAAACTCCTTATAGGCCACAATGATGTGGAACCACTGACCACACTCTGGAATCTGTAAAAAGTACTGTAACCAGAACTGGCTCCTGTTACTCTATTCCTCCAGTGGCAAAAAGCCCTGCCACATATAAGTTACACCTAAGAAATCATGGTTTTCCAAAAAACCAGAGTTGATTAGATACGTGGGTAAAAACACATGGTGTTTGTTTCTCGTGACATATACACTGATGAGCTTGTTTTGAACACTTAACATCTCAACTCTCAATTATTTCTAACTCCAGATTGTTTCTTAAGCCTTGCAGATGCCCCAAAATAAGGGCTATATAAGCTAGGAAAGGAAGCAAAGCTGGTAACTGTACTAAGAGGCTCAGAAGAGCCATAATACCATTCTGGCCAATTTAAGTACTCATTCTTTCCTCATTAACATAAAGCCTCTCTACATTCAGTTTCTCAATTAAACAAGAGGTGAAATGGTTTACATAGCAGTGCTTTAGTGAGATGGAATCTAATTACAGTTAATCTCCCAATGCACAAAAGGGTGGCTTCCCAACAGTTAATAAAAAGAGGTGGTTAGGAATGATGAGAGTACTGCTTCCAAAATGAACATAAGATAAACCACAAGAATGTCTAATTACCAGATAAAAAAACCTGCATTGAAAGGCATTCATTTCTCAAGAAAGAATGACTGAAACAAGTTAGGATAATATTCATCCCAGCAGAAAGGAAAGCTTACCATGTACATTCCTTACAGACCTACCTTGATCTAGTGCATAGGAATCTGAATGCTTCTGCTTCATTATCAAGAAACTAGGTGCCATGATGTTGGTTGTGTGAGTAAAAGGATAATACCATACAGAGACAGAGGAGCTAAAAGATTTATATATCATTTTTTAGTCCTACTGGGGACCTGTCATTCTTCAGACTGTTCTAATATCTGACACACAAAACTCTTTGCTATAATAAATTAATATGATTCAGGACTGCACACCTAAAAGCACTCAGGGTTTGACCTTGCGTTTCCAAATTTTTAGGAGTCTCTAGTGTACTCCAGAACATAATTGTATTAGGTTGACAGACAGTGCTTATAACACTCTGGAGGATCTGGCTGATCTTCAGAAGCATATCTTTATCTCAACTAAAATAGAGAATTAAGCAAAAGATGGTCAGTTTCCACACTTAATATTCACAGCTTTCCTAGTTTCTAGCTGTGAGAACCAGTACTGACTGTATTAATAAAAATCTTCTATCACATTAGAAGAAAACATATAAAATTTTTACTTCAGGTCAGGACAGTGAACACTAAGCTACAGGCCACAGCAGGGAAAAAACACTGCATATTCCCAAAAGCTGACAAAATCAATCTAAGGCTGTTAGAAGAGCATTTGAACACTGTCTTCTTGCTACAAAACACAACGAGTTAATGGTGAAAACCAGGAAATCACAGACTTATACAAGTCATGTTTCTCTCCAAAAGGAGGATAATTGTTGCAGAAATAAGGAAAGATTACCATGCCTAATAACTCAAATGCCACTAATTAACAGCCCAATAAAAACTGCCTAGGATTTCCACACAAATCTTACCATCTGCCTGCAATAAAAACCATGGAGTGTATCTGTGCTTCAAGTGGAAGTCACATGAAAGAGATGCAAGTAGAACGACTTCAGCAAATAAAGAACCTTGTATATCAAGATAATGGGGGTATTTTCTCTGCAAAATGCACATTAACTTAAAAATTCCTGAATGTATTATCAATATTAACAAATAACATCCTATCAAAGGTTGCATGACTCCATAAATATGTAGAGCCTGCAAATATAATACTGAATGTGTGATGCTGCACAAACAATAATAGTATGTAATTAAAAGACCTTTGAATAAAGTAATAAATTCTTGGTAACCAGCAAAAATATCCCTTGATTCAGATAACCTGGTCACATTTCCTATCCAGCTTGACTATGTTGACTTGGAAACCTGTATTGGGTAGTATATGGCATTGTATATGTCAAGATAGTTTTAGCGGGAAGACTGCAAGGGCAGCCTCTGTGGTAAGAGGTCAGAGGCTAGACACAAATGATTACAGATGGCTTTGCAGTGGACCCACTGCAGGTGAAGGCTGAGCCCATCAGCCAAGCTGGAGGCACTTTTATGAAAATATATCTAAGTAAGAGAAGAAAACACCAGCTAGAGAGGACGGAACAAAAAGAATCAGAAACAACAGAGGGAACACTAAGGTCAAAGAAGGAGGAGGAAAGGGAGGAGGTGCTCTACAAAAGATACACCCTGCAGTCTGTGAGACGCTAACTTTACACCATGCACTTGAAAGACTGCAACTACATTCACAAAATACACCACTCTCAACTTAATGTTGACAAACTTTTTATGACGTGTGTCTGCTATATGACAGAGGATGAGAGCAAGCATGGAAGCTGCCATACAGTTTGGATCCCACTTTCCTCCACTGACAACACCCGTCTCACACAGTAGGTTATGGAACTGAAAAAGCTCTGAGAATGTATCTTCAGTACCATACATAACAGACCATGCTTCAGGCATCCATATATGAACAGTTGGAGGGTTTGTTCATCTCACCCCTACAATATCAACAAGGTGGAGAAAGGAGCAAGCAGGCTATATGCCTGTGCCAGAGGAGCAGTTATTAAATCAGCATTTGTAAGACACTTTGGTATCTTCATATTAAAGACAATGCAGGAGAGTCTATCCTCTGGTCCCACTTCTGCAGCGGCTCTTCTTACATAATCAAATAAGAAAAGGATCATTATTTTTGTATCAGCTAATTAATTTGAAATACGAACTCAGTTTTTAAGTCTTGGAGCACATATCAGTGACTGGCATAAAGTATCAATAGGGATTTCAGTGTTCTAAGACCTATAAAAGTGGAACAAATATTTAAAGGAGTTATGCATAAAAAGAGAGTTTGGCAGTAATGATAAATTATTGTGAGATCAGTTTCCTCAGAATAAGATTTTAACCATTAAGATTCATTGTTCCAGATACATCTGCAATAAAGAAAAAAGAAAATCAAAAGCATGCCAAAAATTCAACTCCATAATAATAAATCTGGGATTCAAGTGCTACAGTCATTTACAAAAAAAAAAAAAATAGATTCCTGTAGTAAGAACCTAAGACATACAGATTAGATAGCACAGAACACAGTGTCTCAGTTCACATGTGGACAGAAGTTGTTAAAAGCCTTTTAGCAACTTCTCTGATACAGTGGTCTTTTTACTTCTGAAGCCTCTAATCACCTGGTGCCACTGCAGCAGCCAGTAAAATTCAAGTAACATGAAAACACAAAGTAGTCATTGCTGAACTGTCTTCTTGACAATGATGGAGTCCCCACTTCAGATCTGGGTGTAAGGATGGGTTGAAATTACACTATCCCAAAGCACCCATAAGCTCCTGTTCTGTATTCCATCATGCATTTTGGCACAGTTCATTCCACTACAAAAATGACTTGAAATCTTTTGCATTTCTGATGCAATTATTAATGCGGCAGTTGACCAGAAGAATATCTAAAAGTAGTCTAGAGAATAACAAGGAGACAATTAGTCGGACTTGCTAGCAATATAAAAGCACTATCCTTTGTAAAGCTTCTCTTTCCTCAAGGCTATGCACATTCAGACAAATTTTCAGGCATGGGGAATTATTTGCTGATATTGTACTACATGATCTTCAGATTCTTTCATACTGAACTAGTTAATGCACTGAAGTATCTTTGATACTGTAGAAGAACTTTACAAATTAAGTTGGTCAAATTTATCATCCAAACTGAAAATCAGAAGAGTTCAGCTTTGCTGAACTATAGTTCACATACAGTGTGTGAACAACACCCTCTTCCCCTTCCCCTACATTCAAGCGCTACCAGGAACTGTGTGGAATGGTCTGCTGATGGAGGCAATGAAGAAAAATACAACTCAAGGGTGATCAAAATCCAACTGACAAAAAGCTCCCATGGATTTCAACAGCCTTTAAACAACAACATAAAAATAATTTTCTTTCCTCTCTGTCCCTGATTTTCTGTTTCCACACATCTTACTCTGATGGTGTAACACACAGCTGGTGCTACAGCCAACAGCAAAACGCCTGCTTCCTGTATTCTGTTCTCCCTTCCTTTTAATCTAGTGACAAAATTCACCTTAGCTGCAACTAAAAAGCCCATATATTTAAAATTGTTCTCTCTCTCTCCCCTCCCCAGAGGTTAGCTAACCCTCCAGCTGGGTCCCTTAGCAGTTTTACTATCCCAACATAACATTTTAATAAGACCCAGCATCTACAGCTTAGGAGAACTCAGTATTTACATGCTCAGCATCACTTCTCAGCTATTTGATGAGCCATTTAGCAATGTCCCTGAAGAAAAGGGCCTTTTTCTACCTTTCATTTATTTTTTGCTGTTCATCCCCAAGGCAGCACATTCTTTCTTACCAGAAGGAATACAAAGTTTCGCAAAAATACCTGATTGCAGTATTTGCTCAGAGCAACTAAATTTTGGTTAAGGTTCCTACAAACACTAGATATAACAAAATGGCAGACTTCAAGAAAAGTCTTTCAGAGGTCCACAGGTTTTAAATGCTGCACAGCACTTGGGCTACAAGATGTAGACATGCATCTACAGTTGCGCATGATTTTTCTAGTTCTTATTTATTCAAAGAAAGACCCAGTGCATGTCTTCCTCAGTTTTTCTAACAAAAGATGAGGACTTTGCAGAGCCAGTGCCCACCCACCAGCAGGAAAAGACCTATTTCTTCACAAGAAGCTAAGGCAAGGCTGATACAAAAGGTCCTGGCAGCAGAAGAATATGCCAGGGTTGGTTAAGGAGAGCAAAAAGCATTTTGATTCCTGGCAGGCTGGTGTGTGCAAACCGGAGTGATTTTTACAACTTGGTCATGGAAAAGGGAAATAAAGCAGGATAATTAAGACAGAAGAAGCAGAGGAGGAATATCAACATGTGCTTAAATTATTGGGAACGAAGAAGGGAAATCACTAGTAGAAAGCTGTCAGTAGTAAGTCAAGTTTCTACTGTTATTGAATTAAATGCTAGATGAAGGCCTTGTCTAAACGTAACAGTTGCGGCATTTTAATTCAAATCAATTACAACCTCATTATAGTTAGACAGGTGCAAAGCTCTTTGAAGACAACCAACTAGATTGGTTCACAACTGGCTTAAATGACTTGCACATTCCACAAAGGGCTGCACCTGCTGAATTAAACTGATTTAAAAATGATTTTAAACTCACATCACTTTCTCTATATGGAGACTAATAGATAGCTGTTTGTTGGGGTTTTTTTAATGCAACAAACTTCAGATTCTCAAGGATAATTATGTGCAATATTATTACCTTTTCTTTCATTTAAACACTGTCATGCATGTTTAAACAATGATCATTTGAGCACATAGCTGAAATCAGGCACCTTCCACCATGAGTTATGCTCAACTGTGCAACTTACATTGTAATAGTCTTCAGTTTGGAAAGTACTGTATTGTTAATTTCTAAAGCCACCCTCAAAAAATCTTAAACCAAACTTAACTTGTTCATGTGCAGGACCACACAGTTGGAAGGAGTGTTGAAGAGACTTCTTTATTCACTTTAAACCTAAACTACTCTTCAAATGGCTTTCTAAACTGCTAACAAACACTGCCAAATTGTTGCCAATAATGTTTGGAGAAAAATTAAGAATTGACCCTTCCAACTATGAGTGTGTACTTCTGATTAGTAATTTATTACCTGGCTATGTCCATGTGCAGTTTTTTCTGCACAAATTTTGTTTGCATTCTTTCAATAGTAGACTTAACATCAGTGACACATGGTAGCTGTGTTGAGGAATGAGAAGCTGTCATCTGAAATTTTCTTGCATGCAGCTCCACAATTTTCAAGATGCTCTTGTTTGTACAACCACACCATGAATTTTGCACTTGGCATTACCCCTCGAATAATTCTATTATTAAGGAACCTTGGAAATCAAATCAGATTTTTTTGTTTTCCCCTTAAGGCATCTGGCTACATGCTCGGAACAGGAAACTGGCTTTCTATATGCAAAATGGTTCATCATCACTACACTCATGAGGATATTTTGGTGGGGTTTTTCCTGTTCAAAGAAAACACCACCACACACAGTGCATGGAACAAATCAAAACAAATTACCTTAAACCAAATGACAGAACATAAGAGGACGGTGGAAGATGGGGAGGAAGGAGGGGGAAGACATAAGAGACATAAAAATCCTCTTTCCCTATCAAGCTGTTAATAGGGGTTGGAGTTTTCAGGAGACATGTTTTGCATTTCCTTTACAGAAATGTGCTTTCCATTGCTGTCATGGCAGTATGTCATGGCTTAAACCCAATTTCTACTGCCCACCCCCCCTTCCCTTTCTTTTCCCCCCCTTTCTCCCTGCTCCCGGAGGGACAGAGACAAGAATCAAAGGAATGTAACTCTCACGGGTTGAGATAAGAACAGTCCAGTAACTAAGGTATAACACAAACCACTGCTGCTACCACCAATAATAATAATGATAAGAAAAATAACAAGGGAAGAAGGTACAATACCACCCGCCGAAAATGAGCCTGACCGGGAAGTGTGTGTCCTTCTAGGTAACTCTCAGTTACATCCTGGGCATGATGTGTTGTGGTACGGAATACCTCTTTGGCTAGCTTGGGTCAGGTGTCCTGTCTCTGCTTCCTCCCGTTCTCCCTGGCAGAGCATGAGACTCACAAAGTCCTTGGTCAGAGTAAATATCAGTATTATCAGCATTGCTCCCAGGCTGTAAGTCAAACACAGCTACACCAGCTACTAAAAAGGAGAAAAAATTGGCTGCTACTGCTGAACCCAGGACACAGTATAGCATCAAAATCATTGAATCCTTCCATCTTCCATTAGCAATAGGAGTCTATGAATTTCCAGTTTTGTGCATTTGATCAATTTTACTGTAGGACCACTAAACGTCATTTCACACAAAATTCAAACAGTACATTTACAGAAACATTAATGAAAGCTTTTACTAGACCTGTGCTTTCGATGCCACTAAATTCCACTGCCCAGGCTCTAAGGTATTCAACAGTACAGACTTTTGAACAGTTTGAAAATAAATAGGCAACAATTTTGTTTGTTACCAACAACAAAGAAACACTTTACCATTAGTCAGCATTAAAATAAATCACACTGTCTGGGCTTGTCTATGCTAAAAAATTGTCTGATATATCTGTCAGTACAGTCAGAATGGATACTGCCTACCTGTTGTAAAAGTCATAGCACTGAAATGTAAAGTAGACACCATATAACCGTATCCACAATAACAGTGGTAAAACTGGCACAGGTTGCCCAGCAAGGTGGTGGATGCACCCCCCTGGAGACATTCAAGACTAGGCTGGATGTGGTTCTGGACAATCTGATACAGTTGAAGATATCTGTGTTCACTGCAGGGGGGTTGGACTAGATGACCTTTGAAGGTCTCTTCCAACCCAAACTATTCTGTGATTCTATGATCTGCAATATTTGTGCAAATTCCCAATCAAGCAAAGTTAACAATACTTTTACATAAAAATAAGATCTGATATTTATTTTTTCCATCTGTTACGCATCATCAGTCCTTTGTAGCTCCTCCACAGCTAGAAAAATGGCTGGTGGGAGTGTGAGGGAGGAGAAAAGACAAAGGTACTCCAAGTACAACACTAACATTTAAAGCAGCTCCTCTACTGCATCATTAAGCTTGAACTGCTGATACCAAAAGACATGATCTCAACCGTGGGAATGGAAATACTGCATTGCCATTTTGGAAAAGCAGACCAGGACAAAGCCTGTTGTAAAATTAATCAATTCCTGTTAGAAAAGCTTTAATAGTTGCAAATTTCTAGTCACATTTGCTCTTTAATCATTAGAAAAAACAAATCCACCCTTGAAATGCCACTTGGTCAACTCATTAAAAAGGCCTCGCTGACAACACTCAAAAAGAGGAAAATGTCAGACTTAGTTTATCTTGAATACAGTATTGACCTATTTAAACATGGGTAAGAAAGAACACAGTATTAAAAAAAAACCAAACAACCAAACAAAATAAAAAGCCATTTAATAGTCAGATTAAGCAAAACTGAACCTCAAAGTCTTCTGGACGTTTTCCTAACCCTTATTCTAAAAGGATAAGTAAAATGGAGTCCTTTTTGAGCAGTTTATCCAAGTGTTCAGCTTAAAACATACACACACAATGCAAAAACCACTTTCAAACCAACCGACCAAGTCACAGCTGTTGACTGGTGCAAGGACTAAGGAAAAATAGTTACAAATTGTTAAACTGAGCTTTCCACTAAAAGAACAATTTTCATAGAAAGGCTTCTATGTTGTTTACAAGGAAACATACTGTTTTCTTCCTCTGGCAAATAAAATAAAACCAGAGACAAAAGCAAGGACTAATCAGAATTATATTAGTCAGCTAAGGCCCAGATTAGTCCCCTTTGGTATTAGTGAAATTGAACTGCAAATCTTCAGGACCTCTGAAGAGCCGTGTTTGTACAACACAGATGACGCCTGGAGCTCAGACCGCAAAACCCAAGCTATTTAATTTAGAAAATACGGCCCTACATAAAAGCCACAGAATTAGTTGTTGGTGTAAAACAGTGCAAGCAACTATGAATTCCTTCATTTTGCCTGAGCTTAGTTTCAGCTTCTAAAGGCAGGCAGCCTGCTGCCATCTCAGAAGGATGAAGGTCAGCACAACCATTCAAAAAGCACAACTGCAAAACCCTAGTAATTTTCCATT
Organism: Loriculus beryllinus; assembly: GCA_039877255.1. NCBI lineage: Eukaryota > Metazoa > Chordata > Aves > Psittaciformes > Psittacidae > Loriculus > Loriculus beryllinus. The sequence continues at coordinate 6,774 of JBCJKH010076736.1, read as the reverse complement.
TTCTTCACATTCCTCTAACTGCAGGTTTCATAAAATACTTGAGGAAGTTACAGGCCTCCCAAGCAGTATTTCATTACGAAAGCACTTAAGAGAGAAGTCACCGTTTAAAACCAAACCGCGCCAGGTTTCCATTTGCTGGTCCCTGACCCAGCCTGAAGCGCTTCCAGCAGAGGCAGGCAGCTGCACCCAGGGTGAGGGCTGCAAGCTCTCCCTGACCTCAGCCAGGCCCTCCTCCGAGCTGCCCAGGGCCAAGCTCCGGCACAACCCTTACTGCAACCACACGGGTAACAGAAAACCTGAACCAAACCCACGAGAGCTGCGGGAGCCCCGGGAGGAGCAGCACTACAGAGCGAGCACGCAGCGTGAATGACGAACAAAAGCAGGCTCCCCATGCCGAGAGACCGCTGAGCGCCGCTTAACGCCCACCTCAGAGGCCACACGCACACCACGGGAACCGTTACCCCCATTCACGCAGCGTTCGGCCACGCCCACAACGCGCGCGGACTACGGCTCCCGGCAGGCTCCGCGCCCCGCACAGAGCACGCCGGGATCGGTGCCGGCCCACTGCGGAGGTGACCTCCGCTCCTGAGGGTGCCCACGTGACTACGGAGCCTCACTCCGATTGGAGCAGCCAGCCACCAGTCACTCCTATCGCACCCCGCCACCCCAACGGCTCAGGCAATGAGCGCACCCCCCCCTACACTGCCACGCCTTCACCTCCACCGCTCCGATTGGCCGGCTGAGCTCGCCCCGCCCCTTTACAAGACCTGTCGCTCTGTGACAGGCCGGCGCGGCGTTCCTGCGCGGCGGGATGCCGCGGGGCGGGGCCCTCCCCTTCGGGGTTCCTCCCCTTCGGGGCTCCTCCCCTTCGGGGCTCCTCCCGCGCGGGAGGCCGGCAGTATCAAACCACTAGCGCGGGAGGGCAGGCAGGGGGGCTGGCGGTGCCTGCCCTCCCTCCCGCCCCCTCCGTCATGGGTGTGTGCGATTCCCACACACATATACACCCCCGTGAGCGCGCTCGCGGGCTTCCCGCGCTCCAGTCGTCAGCCTTCCTGGGCGCGTGCGCGCGCGCCATCCCGCCCCGCCCACGGCTCTTCTCGGCTCCTCCCCCCCCGCCGCCGGCCCCGCCCCGCGCAGCGCCGCTCTGGGATGGTGACGGCGGCGGCGGCGGGAGGCAGAGCTCGGCTGCGCGAGGAGGCGGCGGCGGCGGGGAGCCCGTGAGGAGAGCCGAGGGACCGGGCGGGCTCCGCCCCTGCCCTTCCTCCTGCTCCCTCCCCCCAGCCCCTCCTCCGCCTCCTTTCCCCCTTCCCTCCTCCCCCCCACACGCGCCAGGCGGAGAGGCTGCGAGGGAGCCCCGGGTACAACATGGCGGAGCACTCGGCCCCCGACAACAAGCACAAGCCCGCCGCCAACTCCGTGGCGCTGCTCAACAGCCGCGCCGGGGCGGGTGGCGGCGGCTTGGCGACGGCGGCTGCCGGGGGCCCCCCGGCGGGCGGAGGCGGTCTGTCGGGGGGCCTGTCGCAGCCGGCGGGCTGGCAGTCGCTCCTCTCCTTCACCATCCTATTCCTGGCCTGGCTGGCCGGCTTCAGCTCCCGGCTCTTCGCCGTCATCCGCTTCGAGAGCATCATCCACGAGTTCGACCCTTGGTGAGTGCCCGCCGCGGCCAGCCGGACGGGACGGGGCGGGGAGGCGGGAAACCCGACCCCCTCACGGGGTGCGCCTCAGGTGGGCGCCGCGCAGTGACCCCCGGCGGTGGGGCGGCCGACGGGGGTGTTTCCCCTGCCGGTTTCCTCCGCCTCGGCCGCGGGAGGCCCCCGCCGCCTTCGCCCCGCGCCGCCACTTCGCGAACTTGCGCCCTGCGTGTTCCCGCGGTTGCCCGGCGGAGGGAGCCGAGAGCCGCGGCCGCCTTGGGAGGGAGAGAGGGAAGCGGGAGAATGGAGGCGGTGTGGAACAGGCACGTCGTGGCAGGTCGGAGGGAGCCCGAGGGGTCGCGACGCACGGGGACAAGGCATGAGGGGTCGGGGGGAGGAAAGAGCGGCTGTGCCGGGCAGCTTAGGTGTCCCCTTGGGGACGGGGAGGCGGTTGTACCCCCCCCCCGATCCGGAGGACTGAACGCCGTGGAGTTGTGGCAGGAGCTTCCGCCGCGCTGCTCAGGGGCACGGGGAAAGTTACGGGGCTGGCAGGGACACGGGTGCCGGGCAGGAATCGGGGGCTCCGGCAGCCGTCGTCGTAGTGAAACGGTTGTGCCAGGCGTGAGCGACGCCTGTGTCCTTGTGTCGTGGTGTTAAGTCTCCAGATGTGCGGTGTGCCTTCTCGGAGTGGTCTTTCCTAGAGCCCTTGTCGGCCCGGGAAGGAGGAGGGTGAGGAATGCACTGCAGGAAGTAGTCTTCAAAAAAGGGACTTGAGGGATTACGGTGAAACGGGTGACATTGATTTACTGCCAGGTGTTTCAAAGCTGCGTTTCTGAGCCCAAGGACTTCTGCTGTTTCCCACGCATCCTAATTTTTCTAAAGATTGCTCTCCCTCCTGTAGAAGCTGTCGGCTCTTTTCCCTGTTGAAGGGTACTGAAACCGTTTTATGTGCAAGATCAAGAAACGCTGCACTCGCTCCTTGCAGCAGGGCGAAGTCAAAGACGATGGGACTTGTGGGGCAGGGTTTTTTTTAATGCAAAAACGTGACAATGAATTTTTATATTAGCGGCTTCTTTATCCTAAGCATTCTGTGGGGTTTTTTAAGCCTTTAAGCAGGGTAAGCGGCACATGACTTTAGAATAATGAATTCTCTGTTTTAACTTAAAATTCTGTGTCTCGAGTCTCATTTTTAATCCCATGAAGGAAAGAGGTGCTTCGTTTTGAAATGCACGGTACATACTTTCTGTTGAACTTAATTTAAAATTGTTATTGAAATTGTACTTATCTGCAAAGCATCCACTCTGCTTTGATAGTTTGAAAAGCACAACTTCCTCTTTTCTGGTTGGTTTTCCCCCTTTTCTGTTCCCTTCCCCTCTCCATGTAATCCATTCACAAATCATGGTTCAGAAGAGTGGATAGAGAACAAGGAATTGCTTTGTTTTTTAAATGTAAGTAATGAAGTAATACATGCTTTGCGATGTGAAAGCCAAATACCTCAAAATATCTTTAAAATATAATTTCCCATCATTTAAGCGTTTTTCTGCAAACACAAATGAATGCAAGGAATGCAAAGTTTCAATCAATAAGGTTAACAGGGGAAGCACTGTTAAACGCATCTGCAGTGATACTATGAACCTGTGGTTGTATTCTGTGGAGTAGTTTTCAGGCTCTTCTAATCTAAATCTATGCAAAAAGACTTTCTAACATGGAGGAAACTTGGGGGGGATGTTAAGCATACAACCTACATTTTTTTTGTACAACTTTATCTGGTTTTTATAATCAAGGCTCATCCTTGTTAGATAAATGGAAATTTTACAGTGTAGAGTTGCACAGCTTGTGTTATTAAGCCTTGAAGGACATTTAAAAAGCTGCTGTGGGAGTTAAGTTCGTAGCTGTGATATGGTTGTAAAGATAAACTTCTGTTTTAAATAATGTGTAAGCTGATGCAAAGCCATCTTACGGAGTACACAAACAAAAGGCATTGCTGCCTACACTGCTTTGATAATTAGAGAATAGGTGAAGTTGACGAAACTCATTGATTTTAATGCAGATCTGTGAGGAGCAATACAAGTGTCAAGAATCAATTCAGTGTCCTATTGCCGCATGCCAGAAATGGTACAGGCAAATGCACTTAAGTTAATTAGTAGGAAAGAGGACCTAAAATGGTAGAAACTGAGGAAAAACAAAGGGTTTGCTCTATTGCAGCAGCAGGGTTGTTGGAAAAGGTAGAAAGTGATGTTCCTAAATATTGTTAAATCACTAGGTAGGCATGGTTTTTCATAGTTGTAAGGGTCTTACAAGTCTGAATCTAGCGTGGGAAAAGAATTTATGAAAGGAGATGAGAAGCAGTACCCTTTTACTGGCTATTGTCCTGGCAAGGAGGAGGAATCCATAGTCCTTGCTGGTGGAACAGTGCTCTAGTTTTCTCCATTCCTTTGGCTTTTTCTGTGGAGCTTGCACAGCTAGGATACCTTGCAATGTGTTGGTAAATCACCTATTCTTTAGTATTTGTTTTGTGATCACTGAAGGAGCTTAAGGTCTATTTTATAAAATGAGGAGCATAAAGCAAACCAGTTATTCTTTTGAAGGAAAACGTATTGTTAGGAAGTCAGTTTTCAGGTGCGAACCTAAGAAACTTAGGAGATTTGGGGTGGGAAGAAAGAGAGATTTGCCACTTTTTTTCCTAGCATCCTTTTCAAACTGCATTTATGATGCTAAAGTTAGGTTTTGATTTGGGGAAGGGAAAGTTCACTTGTTTGTAAAACAGGCCTCTGAGACTTACTTCAGTTGGCATTTCTTCCACAAATCACACAAATGTAGTATCATAGGCCCAAGCAGTAGAGAGAGAACAGCTTTTGATCCCCATTATAATACAATGCCTGTGTGAGGAAAAACAAACTTGTATTTTGATTTCACTGTGTAGTTACTTACAACCTGTTTGTCATTACTTGGGTTACTGTTGTTTTTTCCATACTTCTTCTGTATAGCATTGCCACTTTATTTTGATTTATTTCTCATGTCTTGTTTACTTTCCATACTTTAGCTGGTATGGAGACTTTCAAGATTTGTGTACTTCTTGGCAGCTCCTAGATCAGGTGAGCTTATAGATGAGGTCAGTCAGCATTGGCTTTCAGCTGTGCTATTGGAAGACCTCCAACATTTAACCTCTGGATTTCATTATCAGGCCAAGAAGCTGAAACATGGACAGTGGTGGTACATTGGGATAGACAGATTTTGTGGCTGAAATACGATTTGTCTGTTGGCTGGTTTGGCAGCTGGATGGACCAGCAGCATAATTTCTGTGCTATATATGCAAGAGTGCACAGTGAAAGCTTTTCATGAAAGTACAACAGTGTGATTAACTCACTTGTCAAGCAAGGTCATTCCTCCTGTCAGATATTGGCTTAAATGCCTGCATGGTTGCTGAACTAAGGCAACCAAAATTATGGAGTTCTTGGACAGTGACTTCTTCCTGTGCCCTAGTTTGTCTAAGGTACAGCACCAGCATGCTCCTATACTGTTTCATTTGGCTGCTTGTATCATATATATGCAGATGACAATCTATATGTATGTATACATACGTATAAGGTAGCTATATCTAGCAAGAACATTACATCCTGATACTGCTGCTAACTGAAATGGTAACAACCGTTTGTACATCAGTAGTCTTCAGGGAGTGCTATCAAAATAGTAACATTCATTTTATTTGCACAGTTTTTACCATTGAAGGCACACATGTGAGAACTGTATCTGAATCATTAATCATATCCCATGACATTAGATCAAACTTTTGTCTTTCCATGAGAATTTTAACAATTTGGTAAGCATCAGATTGACACCAGTTACCTTAGGAGTGAAAGCTGGCTTAAGTTGGAATTCATGTCTGAGTGTGTCGCATATGCTGCTATGCGCGGTGGAATTGAAGCCGGCGTGCGGTCTTTTTTTGCTGCGATATGCGGAGGACAGCCGGAGGTTGGATTAACTGGCCGCTGTCAGAGCCTACTAGATGGGATTCAACTACATGTACGTACACATACAGTACAATTACTACTGCTATTCTGTTTCATTCTATTCCATGCCATCATACACCAATTGATCAACCAGTCAATATGGCACTCCATACATAACTAAGCATAAATTCACATGTATCGGTCGGGATCCCGTGACTTCTCGTCGGAACAATAATGGCCC
>JBCJKH010076727.1:9499-23111 GCA_039877255.1 Loriculus beryllinus | reverse complement strand
TTGTCTTTATTCTGGTTGTCTTCTTTTTGTTTGTTTTTCCTCAGTTCAGTAATTCCCTACCTATATGCTGTGAACCAGGTCCTGTCAACCACTTTTCCACCATATTTGGCCCATTTGGGGAAGTTCCAGACTTTGCAAGCATGGAAGTTCTCTGCTGACACAAGTTAAATAACGTTTATGGTCACTCTGCTCCAAGTATTTAACTGTGTTGACAGTGACAGTCCAGTGACAGAGACTTCTGCTATTTTTCTTCTAACACTGTTCAAAACTATGCTGGCAAAATTCAGACAATAAGAAAGGTATGTTAACCTCTCCAAAATCTTTTCCCTTGAGTTAAATGCATTTTCAAATAATTTTAAATTAGGAAAACCAAGCTAAAACATCGGGAAGAGTAAACATGTTCACTTCAGTATTTTCTGTATGCTACTGAATATTTTCCTGGTTTCCAGTACTCCAGGCAGATTCTTCACTAGATATTTGTTTCCCCCAAACTTTGAGGCATATTATATTTGGGATATTTTTCCTTTGTTTATGGAATGGAAGAATACAATCTTCCTTTCCCTGTGAGAATAAGGACTTTTCTTTAGATTATTTCTCTAGAACAGCTGAACGAATAACAGAGATTTTAAAATTAGTTTTCTCTTGCAAATGAAACCCCAAATAGATGAAATGTTTGAAGACAGCATTTTTTGCTAGTGATGAATGAGTAACTTCCAATGAATAATTTACAGAGCAAATTGAGCCGATTTTTCTACTTTTGCAATATCTAGAAGTAGAACATGATTTTCTCTCATTTACTCATTAGCTAAAACCATTTGCCAAATTCTCGTATGTGATATTTGGAACCGAATATTGATTGTGAAGGAATCTTTTCAAGCCTTACACATTGGGGATGATTTTTTTGTCACATAGCTCACAGGGTAAAGTTTCTTCACTGAATGGAAGAATGCCTAAGCATTTCTGTCAGAAAAAAAAAAAAAATCTATGTGGATTTTAATTTTGTTTTGTACACATTTTCATGGAAATATCACTATAGTTCATGTTTTGTGAACAGTATGTTCTGGAAAAATCAATGGTTCACTGTATACTGCAGATAAGAGCAAAGCACCAGTAAGAACATCAAATGAAGCTCCAAGATCTGAATTATATATCCTTTATTTAAAGTTCTGTTGATTTTTTTTAAACCAACACAGAAGAAAACAAAATTAAAAGCAGAGAAATCACACCCAGTCTCACGGGCCTCTATGTTGCATTTTATAAATGTTATCTACTTTATACAAAGTCCTGAAATGGCCTGCAGAACATTTTCTATAGATATTCCCTAATTAAATAATTACATTATGATTTCAAGCTCGCTTATAAGATTACAGGTCTTTCTGATGAAGTCAACTATTTATACAAAATAGCCATTTTTAGGGGTGGAGCTTAATAATATAAATCATGAAAACAAACCAAAAACTGAGTAATATGAGCATGGAATTTATTCAGACCTGTCAGGTGTTAAATCAGAGTTGTCACCATCAAGAGCAATATCTTAAGCACAGTTGTAGGATTAAATCATAGTTAAAGCACTGGTCTAATCTAGTATGCATTTTTCATTGAGAAACTATATAAAATACAATATTTTAAGCAGACTAGAAAATAATGAATGACACAAATGAATGATAAAAAAGAAACAATTGGAAAAGTGTATAAAGTACGCACATTAAGTGTAAGGACCCACACCCTGGAAAACAGAGATTTTTTGATTTAGACTAAGCAAATCAGTACATAAAACTGCAAAAAATGGTATATTTAAAAAAAATGCATATTAAAAAAGATATAGAGGGAACTAATCAGTGCATAAGAAATTTTCTACGCTAACACAGCACTACTGTATGCATATCTAGTTTTAGTATTTTAAGTCCAGATAACATGAAAAACACACTCGCTTTAGAGTAACAGAGAGGAAACACTAAAGAGCTAACTTACACAGCTTATTAAAAAATACAGAGGTGTTTTTCTTCATAAACAAATACTGCCTGTATGCCAAAGAGCATTTTCACCTAATTAAGGTAAAACTGTCTTCTTTGAAACATAAGCCCTGGTAATGCAGTGCCTCAGTCACTTAAAGAACCCTAACAGAAAGCAGATACAGCTAGCTGTAACATCAGTGTGATTAGAAATAAGTTTCTGCATAAGAAAGTGCCTGTGTTACAGTTGGAAATGCTCTTAGGGGAACAATTTTTAGGTTATAATCTGACCACTATCCTGTTCTGGTTCCCTGGAAGAAGATGAAGGGGTACAGAGGTTATGTCTTCTGAGGGAAGCAACTTGGAGTCTTGGTGTCAAGACAGGAGCCCACAGAATTCACCCAGGAACTGTTGCATTGCTGTACAGTCTTGACATTAATTCCATTTTTTTTTGAATGAAATTTAAAGATATTGAATGAAATTCAAGGACACCAGTTGGCTTAAGAAGCAACACAACTGTGATTATCTGGCTTTATGCCTACTAATAATAAAGCTTTCCAGGCTTGAGCAGAAATAATTCTAACCAAGGTATCTAGGTAAAGAAAATTGAAAGCTAAATTTAATGCATGAACTTCAAAATAGGATTATTTGACCACTGGATCAAACTGCATAAACCTAAGATTCTCTGCCTCTGTGGACTTGAAGCAAGACTGGATACCTCACTGGAAAACACATTTGAGCAAACATGTTACGCTTTCATGAAAAATAAGCTATTACACTCAGTTTGGCATGAAACTGAAATCTATGAAAGCAGTTTTACTATTCGGCCATTTAACACTAGAGATTAAATATGAGTAAAGTATTAACTTCATCTGACTGCCACCGACCCCATTCATTCTGATGTCATAGGCTATGGTCACCACCACAGTACTTCCCCAGTAAGATTAGAGCAGTGCATGGGTGTGAATCTGACCTCTGCCCACAGACCAATCACATAGAAAACAACCACATCATCAGTGGAGCTAAGACTAACTTCCTTACTGTGCATTCCAGACCCCTGCACTCATTCAGATTCCACAGAAAGGGCATTACAAACAAAGCACAGCAGGTTTCTTTTTGTCTGATTTCTTTCTACACAGGATTTTTTTCTACTGCATGGTGAGTTCTGACTGCAACATATATAGGTCTGCTTATATATAAATATGTAAGTGGACAGTAGATTGTTTTGGACAGGCAAATAAAATGCTGATACCATTGGATGCTGTTGTTTGATCATCTCTGCCAAAAATCTGACTTCTGATTTTGCAATCTGTTAACCCATCTTTAACAAAGTGTTAAAGCAGAGTTCTAAAAGTAATGAGACACTATAATGTTTTCTAAATATCCTCCATTATCACCTTTCCTGCATACCTATGGTCTTCTAGTGTGAAAATTTTGTAACTAAGAACTTAAGAAATGCCTACCTTAAAACCACGTAAGGTTTATGAGTAAGTTATAAGAAAGGGCAAAAAAAAGAAAAGTATCCATGTTCACCAACAAAAATACTCCAGAAATTAATTATTGCACTTCCACCAACAGCAAAAATAATACATGATCACTAAAAAGAGAGAATTAAAGAAAAACATAAAGCAGGCATCTGCCAACAGCAGTAAGCCAAACTGAAAAAAAAAACAAAACAAACCAAAACACTGAAAATTTACTAGTTATGGCACTCTCGTACAGCAAGAAGAAAAATTAATATTTAAAAATGGATCCTGTCCATAATTTAATTAATAAATAACTTTCTGCATACAAAAATGTAATTTGAATGAGTACCATGTAATGGAAATACATACCTTCTCTTTCCAGTTGTCAATCCAGCTTGTTATCACAATTTCAAAGTGTAGGCTTGCCTGCATCCCAGACAGCATATAAATATTGCTGATACTTGTCTTGTCACTACTTTGTTCTTGGATGAGGCAATAATGTTACGAAAGGTATCACCATAAAAAGATCAGCTGACAATAAGATGTAGAAATCACAAATGCAACACTACTGAGAACAATTGTTATCATCCAGTTACATGTGAAACACAGTCATCAAACAGAAGTCATACTGGAGAAGTAAGTAAAACACCAGAATACAGCACGAAAACATAATAAAGATACACAGATAATTTAAAAACAGAGCTTTGGCTTATCTGACCAAGAAAAAAAAAATCAATTAGGAATAGAAGAAAAATAACATCCTTGGGGGTTTACTCTTCAGCTTTGTGACAATGGCTTTAAAGTAGCTCTCATGACAGCAAAGCAAGCTTTAAAAACAGCCTCCCTGAAAGTCAGATTCTAAGGGCAAATAGGAAGGTTCAGTACGAAAGAAATATAGGAGTTTATAGCTGACAGGCTAAACTAAAAAGTCCAGGAAATCATAGACAGCAAAGTGAAGTGGCTTAAAACACAAATATTCTGAGTATTCCTTTTCTGAAGAAGAGAGGTATCTTTGGAAAGGCTGATATATGAAGGTAACTGGATTTAACCTATAAAATTAAATTTATCCCTAGAAAACTGGGAAGACCACAGCAGAACCAATTAAAACCAAATAAATAAAAAGATGTGGAAGGTTTTAAAAGTTGTTACATGCTTTCAAGCCATATAACTAGAGCAGCATGAATCATGAACAACAAAATACAAGTCACACAGCATGATTTGCAGCAGTTGAGTACAAAACACATATACCGGCTTGAACTTCTGGTGCAGAACCACCAACTCAAGTCCTGTTTGCCAATTAGACTGTATAACCATTTACAGTAATTCCAGCCAGGTTAAGCAGCAAGATACATGCCATACCTCAAACACTCATCGTTTATCAGCCAAAAAGTAGATGATGAAGTAGGTGATACATCTGACCATAAAGAATCAGCTGTCTTACAAAGTGAGGCAAAATAAGATACATTAAACCTGATGTAGCTACCCAAAAAATTTTAGTATGTTATTGAAGGTTCTCAAGGGAGTTCACTACAGATGAACTAAAAGCATTTCCTAGAACAAGAACACTCTAAATTGTTGTATTGCAAAAATCAGTTATTCCTATTTATTTCTCTTGTGAGAATTTTATTTCCTCCATTTAGTATCAACTTTTTACTTACAGGATTCCTGACATGTTTGAGTTGCTTTGATAGCAATTCCATTAAAAATAAATTCAGATCTTAACAGTTCAGCTGCTACTTCTGTTCATGACATACACATGGGTACATGCTATTCATGAGAATGTGCTAATGCTGCTATTCTGCATTAGCAAGGGTAACAAGAATAACTTTGTCGGGTATCTGCAAAACTTAAGATGGGCAAAAAGACTTCTAATCCCTACCTTTTTCTGCCTATTGACATTTTATCGTTGTCCTTCCTTTATTTGATTTAATTTTACTTGCTGCTTCCAAGGCAGTGGAGTTGGTATTTCTGTCCAGTGTGTAGTACAATTGACTACTCAAGTGAAAGACATTCTCTGTCAAGAAAGAATTTTTAAAAAGGAAAGAGTCTAGGGTTTACCTCATTCAGTAATAAAGGACATAATTTACTGCAATTTTGCTTCGTGGAACAAGATACAAACCCCTCCAAAGGCATGCACCTGAATCCCCTCTTCAAGAGAAAACTACTACTCAAAGGAAAACTAATATAACTTTTCTAAACAGAAGAAGAACAGGAAATACTTTGTTCAAAGTAGGTAAACAGAGACAGCTCAGATGTCACAGCAGTAATTTTATTTAAAACAGCCTATTTTCTCACCTTTAATTTTGTGCTGCTGGAATTTGATCAAAGAAAACTACCGAAGTACAGTAAAACTGAACATTAAGTATCCAATTTTTATACAAACTTCCATAAGAACTGACCTAAAATTAGATTTTCTTCTTGTGACTTGTCAGTAGATGTTAAACATACGTTATCTAGAAAAAAAACAAAAAACAAAACCTCACCCAAAAACTTTGAAATGAAAGCAGAAAAAAATCCAACAGTAGTAGAGAAGTATGAGTGCTATAAAGCAATCTTGGGATGAATTAAATTATTCTTGTTCTACATGATAGACAATTTAGCACATGCACTGACAATGATAATGATCAGAAATGTGATTCCACAGAATTGGCATATAAGGATGTACGGTTTCCAAGTGATAAGAAGAAACTTTGCATTTGCTGAACAAACGAAGATTTAATATTCAGTTTTAAATATGTGTAAGGCATAATGATATAAAACAAAATAATAATGGTCAGGAATTTATGCAGTTCCTACTTTAAGCAGCTCCAGAAATGTACAAAGCTGAACATCATTATGTGGCATTACAGATGGAATACTTGAGATAAAGTCCTGCAAAATTCATTATACAAAGTCCATTGGGAGAGCTGGAAATGGGGCTAGGCTTTAGTGAATTATTTAACTCTAATTATTATTACTAAGAAGTTGTTTGCAAAAACAGTGCAAATAAAGTCCAGCTCTCTATGCTCTGATGTTGTGCAATTTATGCTAATGTATCAGTTTTGTCTATTTCCTTCTTATTTCCCGGAGATTTGGTAGGACAAAAAGGTGAAGAGCTGAATAGACATACACTATGAATAGATATGGAATTAAAGATGACAGGTTTCTTGCACATGGGAGAGGAAGTTAGCTTCTCTACTGCCTCCCATTCCATCTATCTCTATCCACCCACAGCAGAAAAGGAAGTAATTTTATTCAACTGAGAATATATTCAACTGGGAATAAAAATGCTTTATTCTGGAAAGTTACTATGAGATTGTCTAAGAAATCAGGTAGTTTGAAAAAAAAGCCATTTATCTGTAATACAACAATAAAAATTGCTAGCCAAATTTAAACTAATGACTAAAAATTGTGCTCACACATCTGCAAGCTAAATGTGAGTAGAAGTGACCACAGAATAGCAAAGCAAAACAACTTCACAAGAAAAGAAAATGTCTTTGACAAGAATAATCAGTCCGTTATTTGATAAAGTGTACATTAACTACTGCTATTCTCATTCCATGTTATCATTTATCTATGATGTAAGACTAATGTACCATCATCCGAGGCCTAGGCACAAGTTGAAAACAAGTAGAAGAAACAAACATCATGATTCAGCAATACATAATTACTTGCATCATTTTGCTATACTCTGTTAAGAATTACTTTTTATCGGCAGATAAATATGCACATTTGGTAACTAGAACAGATGTTCCCTAAGGTAGGTATTTTAGCTACTGCTGACTGAAAGGCACAAAGAATTTTGAAAGCCAGTTGTCCTCTGAAAGAGAAATTTCTAGAGATTTCAGATTCTAGAGATAACAGAAAATTTGGGAGATGGACAAAAATGTTTTTAGGAATACTATGAAAACCAGAACACGTTTTAAAACCAGATTCAAAACTCTCAAAAGGGGTTGTTGTGTAAGGAATTGTGGATCTTGACAAACATTTATCCAGAAATGGAAAATGCTTAAAATATGGTTACTTTGATATTCATTAAGTATATTTTTGAAACCAGAAGTTAAATAATTTGTATTTAATGCAACTATTAATACCATTTTTGGAACTCAAAATTTATTCATTTAATAACACTTTTCAGCATTAGAAAGCAACCTTTCTAATGATGTTGCAAGTCACATCCTTATTTTTAACTCTTTCTGAGCTTCAGTTTCTGTTTTGTTCCCTCAGCACAAAATTTATGGTCAAATGATAATCTACAAGCAAGAGGTAGTAAAAGTCTGCTATTACAATACAATTGTTAGTGCATCCAAAAATTCAATTGCAAATACAAATACGGGTAATGAAAAAGCAACCAAAGCAAGAAAAAGAATGGTATGGATGGGAATGAACACTACAGTAAAAACGATCTGGAAAAAAAAAGGGAATCATGTAAGTGAAGCACACAGAGTTCAAGAGCAGCAGACACTTTCCTCATTCTGCCAATGCTACAAAAATAATTTCGTTGTAATTCTTTTTATGCACTGCTCAGTCTTGCAAGCAGTAATGAAAAGATGAAGAAAATGTCATTGGGAATTTTGTAATTTTGGTCTGTGAAGGTCAAACTTTTAAAAAATTATTATTGAAAAGAAAGCATTCAAATTTTGCTGTCAATATCTATTTTAATAGATAGGAATAGAAATATTGCAAATTATTTTTAGTGCTTATTTTCTGTAGACTGCTAGCTGATTTTGGTTTTTGAGGAGTTTTCAAGAAACTTTTCTTTTATACAGGTATAATTCTATCAGTCAATCCCATCAGTATGTCTACTTAACAACAAACATCATTATTATTGAAATAAATATACCATACAACACTACTGCCGAATGATTTTTTCCCATATTTCGCATGTGGTCCTATTATTAATGGTATTGCAAATTGAAAATATTCTGCCTTTCTTTAAAGATTATTAAGTCTCAGTTGTAAAGTTTCTAATAAAATATCAAACATAAAATGGGTCAACATCCATTGCAACATGTGATCCACCTATCAAATTGATGTCTCTCCAATTTAGAGACAAGGATGTCATGTGGGACAGTGTCAAAGTCCAGGTAGATGATGTCAGCTGCTCTACTCCTGCCCAGCAGTTCCGTAACCCCATCATAGAAGGCCACCAAATTGGTCAGGAAGGATTTCCCCTTCGTGAAGCCATGCTGGCTGTCAACAAGCACCTCGTTGGTTTTCACGTGCCTTAGCATGCCTTCCAGGAGAATCTGCTCCAAGATTTTGACAGGCACAGAGGTGAGACTGACTGGTCTGTAGTTCCCCGGGTCAGCCATTTTCCCCTTCTTGAAAATGGGGGTTATATTTCCCTTTTTCCAGTCATTGGGAACTTCACGTGACTGCCATGATTTTTCAAATTTGATGGCCAGTGGCTTAGCAACTTCATTCACCAGCTCCTTCAGGCCCCGCGGATGGATTTCATCAGGTCTCATGGACTTGTGCACGTTGATGTTCTTAAGATGGTCTCAAACCAGATCCTCTCCTACAGTGGGCCCAAGGCCTTCATTCTCACAGTCCCTGCGTGTGCCTTCCAAGACACGGGTGGTGCGGTCAGAACCTTTGCCAGTGAAGACCAAGGCACAGAAGTAATTCAGAACCTCAGCCTTCTCCAAATCCAGTGTAGTCAGTTGTCCTGATAGCTTCCGGAGGGGGCCTACGTTGTCCCTGGTCTGTCTGTTATTCGCAGTGTACCTATAGAATCCCTTCCTGTTATCCTTAACATCCCTTGCCAAGTTAAATTTTAACTGGGCCTTAGCTTTCCTAACCTGGTCCCTAGCTTCCTGGACAACATCCTTGTATTCCTCCCAGGCCGCCTGTCCTTGCTTCTACCTTTTATAAGCCTCTTTTTTCCCTCAAAGTTTCCTCAGCAGCTCCTTATCTGTCCAAGGAGGTCTCCTGGCCCTCCTGCTGCACTTCTTTCTAGTTGGGATGCAACACTTCTGAGCTTGTAGCAGGTGATCCTTGAATATCAACCAACCGTCTTGGGCCCCTCTGCCCTCTAGGGTTGTATCCCATGGAACCTTACTAAGCAGGTTCCTGAAGAGGCTGAATTCTGCTCTCTAAACTAGTGTAAAGCTGTATTTGTAAGTGACCTGATTTATCTTAAGCATGTCATATGTTGAATATGCTAGGCTTAGATATAGTGCGCTTTTAAGCATTTTGTATTAAATTGCAGCTGAAATTTGAAAGTCCCAGAGAGCCTTTCTACATCAAGCACTCAAAATATTCTCTAAGGTGAGTAATGCATATGCTAACATTTTCTCCTGACAAAAAATTAAACAAGAAATTCAGTAAGATAAATATCTGCTCTGTATGTGCAGTGTTGAAATGTAGATGTAAGAACCTAACATTCTGGCTGTCTAGTTAAAGATTTTTTTATTTTTTTTTTTTTAGTTAAAGTAGTTTTTCTTTTTTTTCTTTTTTTTTTTTTTCCTTTTTGCTAAGCTGTACTCTATAATCTTGGTTAGAAGCAGAATGAGCCCACACAGTTATTTCTGCGTCTGCCAATTCCTTCCTTGCAAATTGTTTCTAACAGTGCTGCTGCTTTTAATGCTAAGCCTAATGCTTCATTTAACCATTTGGCATGCTGTGCGCAATCAAGTCATTCCTTCCATTTATACTTTCTGCACAACAGACCAAGCAAATTGCCTTCATCATGCCTCTAATTTGACAAACCTGCAGAGCTGCATCAAAGATTCTTAGCAAATACAAGGTTTGAGTGGCCAGTGGAATTGCCTGGTCACACCAAGTATTTCAGCACATTATCTGCATAAAAGGATTTTTCAAGTTGGTGATAGCAATCCCTGAAAATAAATCCAGCCATCTTTGGAGTTCATTACAAGTATTTGACAGTCTATTAGTCATCTCTTCAAGAAGTATAGCATCTCATATGCTTCTCTGTAACAGTGGTGTTGTCAGGAGGACAGAAATGCAGCCATTTCATTAGAAGTCATATATATAGCATACGTTCTTAAGAGTATAAACAGATCCCCATTTTAAAGACAGGAAAGCAAAGGGTATGTAGAATAGAAATTATGAACAAAATTGTAAACGGAACTAAATACTCTGGCTCCTAATCTAGTTTTGTATCTGTCAACAATACTTAATGTTTATGATACAGACAACTCTATGGTGGTGTTAGCCACAGGTATTCAAGGTATTCCTAAGGCCACTTTCCAGTGCAAAGTGTCCACTTAGACATGGGTTCCAGTGTTTTTATTGA
Organism: Loriculus beryllinus; assembly: GCA_039877255.1. NCBI lineage: Eukaryota > Metazoa > Chordata > Aves > Psittaciformes > Psittacidae > Loriculus > Loriculus beryllinus. The sequence goes on along the minus strand of JBCJKH010076727.1, from coordinate 12,453 downwards.
ACTGGCATCTTTTTACTAAATATGTCATATCGGATGGCACAAAAGGGCTTTTTATGGAGGCAGTGACTGAAGTTAAATTTATTAAAATAAAGATGATTAGCTAGACCTCTCTGAAGCTGTACCGCTGCAGACAAAGGGCAGGATAATTTGACTGCCCTGAAAAAGAAGATGAATAAATTCACTGGAAAACACTTAGATATCTAAAAAAAATTCTTGAGGAATGCTGTAAAAGCTATTTGTTAGATTTTCTGTGAGAGATTAAAAACTCCTATTGCTTTTATTGAAAGTAGAGTTTAATAAGTTTAAAATTCAGTCTACCATTTTAAAGGTTATCAGCTGAATATACTGCACCTTCTAATAGCATTCTACAAGCTTTTCTTTTAGCAACTTTGGCAGTTTTTTCTTCCGTTGTAAATATTGGCCTTTCCTGGCTTTTTAAAAATTCATTCATCTGAAGTCAGCGTACCTCTCTGAAGCAGCTATGCCATTTAAGAGCATAAAGCACAGAATAATTACTTGACTTGAGTTGATGCTTTTAAAAAAGTGTTAAAAGAACTTCTCTTTATGGCTTTTGAGAACAGCATCAAGGAGGATGTCAGCAGAGTCTTTGTTAACTGCTTCCTTCTGAACTAGGTTAACTGGACATCTTGCAAATAACAGCGTAAAAACAAAGTACCACCTATCTTTTAGGGCCAAAAAAGTGTCATGGTCTGTTGCATACTCTTCATATTTAGGACCGAATTTGAAAGCAATTCTATATAATTTGGTTTTAAATCTGGATAATGGAATTTCAAGTTTGTATGTAAGACCAAGAGTCTGACCTTCAGAAGCTGATATAGTGGCTTACCCATTCTTGCTTAATTGGTTATGTCATTATGAACATGCATACATAGCACAACTGATTTCTTTACTACAGTTTACTCGGTTGAAAATAATAAAAGGCTTTATCCAAATACAGTATCTAGCACCCAAAACTGTAAGGAAACATTGGAAAACAGCTGAGTTTTTTAAAACCTTTGGCTAAGCTCTGTTTCTGAAAGGACTACCAGGTTATACCTGTCTAAAAACAGTTTGAAAAGTAAGCCGTTTCTTTTGTATTTCCTTCAGAAGTCATCTGAAATTAGTTCATTATAGGGTAGTATATATGTCATTACTATATATTTCTTAAACTGAAAGGTAAAACTGTTTTATGTTTGACTGTTTTTGTGATCTGTGCCCACCATTCTGTGTGTCAGGAGTCACTATTCATTTGACAGTTGATCTGGTTACTGTGGCTCAGATGCTGCTTACTCATACTGTTCCTTTTAAACTTGCCTATTGTTGCTACTGTGTTTAGAGGCCTGTAGTATTAGTGTGTCTATGAAGTAAGCTTCAGGCATATCTGACTTCTTGGAAAATGCCACTTGAAACTGATGCAACAACCTTTGAAGGCCATACAGTATTCATAGAGTAACTGAGTTGCAGGCATAGTGAAAAGTTTGAAGTAAAACTTTTTGTTATGAGAAAACAGTTAGTTGCAGGGAATTCTGCTTGTCCTGGCACTATTCTTCTTGACTAGCTTCTGGCTATTGGACTTAAGAAAAAATCTCCAGAAATGCTTAATTTCTGAGAACATTTATTGTGTGTATAACCCCAAAGAGCTGTAGTAACTGGACTCAGAGCTTTCCCATTTTGACTTATGTAGGGCCAATATTATGATTTCCAAATGTAGAAGGGTAAGAGCACAGACTGAATATCATAGGTTGGATTATTGTAGAGCAAAGGAGTATGAAAAGGTAGGAACAAAGTAAGGAAAATAAGCACACTCCAGAGAATGCTGGATAATACTAAATACTGTTAAGGGGAGAATACTGAAGCTACAGTAAAAAGATAGTAAAGCTATCTTTTCTTTCTTTGTTTTATTAAGTGATGCTGTTAATTTTTCCTTATTCTAGTATGTGCCTGTTACTGTTTCCTGTCTGTTAGTGCTGGACATTTCTGTTGGATGTCATGGAATCCAATAGGCCACCACTTGTCATTTACAACTTGTGCTTGTGTAGCTTTAAAACATTTATATATATATTTTAAAACATTTGCTTTAGGCTCTTGACAATTAAAACAGACACCCATTACATTTGATATGTTTTTATGCAATCTGAATAGCAGAGGAATTATATAACCTAAAACGGTGTAATGTAAAATCTTTACAACACTGTTTGAGGATGGGTATATTGACTTCCAGTGATTTTGCAAAATATTTCTTAATGTGGATGCAATTAGAAGTAATTGAAATTATTTTACTAGCTTTAAATTGGTGGAATTTCAAAATAAATTTGAAATTTTGGTGTACTTCTCACATGACTTCTGAAGGGAAGTAATATAGTAACTTTGCTGTAAGTATAGTTTATTCACTTTTTATATTATTGAAAAGAGGAAGACCAAACTTATGTAGGTAAACTAGCAGCAATTAAGTATTACAGTACTTTCTGTAATCAAGAGGAAAAAATGACCTTTACAGTCAAAGTCCCTCAGAAGGATAAGGGATAATAAGATGATAAACTTGGTGATCCAGTGCACATTTAATGTACTATTTTAGTGAAAATCAAAGCTAGACAAGAATTTCTCTATTGAGTAGGATTTACTTGTTTATTAACAGAGAATATGCACATAATTACCTTTTTACAGATCCCATCATTACATCAATGTGCCAGTCCAGTTCAAGCCAAAGGCAGAAGGAAAGTTTGAAGGTGTCTTCATTGTGTCAACAGCCAAATATGGTTCACTTAATATTCGGCTATGTGGTAAAGCTATTTCAAAAAATAGAACAGTTTTCTAGCTTTATAATAGTTTAGAACAGTTTATGCCATTTAAAATATTCAAAGATTTGCTACTACATTTCCATATTAATGTCCTACTTGTTTTGCCCTGTGATGCTGCTTTGATGGAACATCTTTTGTAAGATAAATTACGGTGCT
>JBCJKH010076726.1:0-14458 GCA_039877255.1 Loriculus beryllinus | reverse complement strand
GATTGCAAAAAGGAAGCACAGAACTGTCCACCTGTATGTAAATGGGATAACACCAAGGAAATGGGAAGCTTTGAATACCAGCATGGGTGAGAAGGCAGAGACAGATATTTCTAATCCTTAGAAACACTTCCTACACACACTTCAAAAACAGATCAATACAAGCATTGTAAATACGGATTTTTAATCATTTCCTTTCCATTTTATCGCTGGCGTCTAATACTTCTCCTGCAACGTAGTCTGAATAGCCATATCCTCAGCTCTACCCATTAAGAGATCCATAAGTCAGGAAGGATGGCACAACTGGCACTTCACTGGATTTACTCTTAGGTGGATTCTGCCACTTGGTCTTACAATAGGCTTCTATGGGCTTCCACAACATACTATGATACCTCCAACTCTTTTCGTCATTGATATGTCCCCAGTTCCATCCAGAAAGGCTTCTGGGAAGCTACAGTGGATGAAAGTACATTTGCTGTATTACTTAGGAAGTTCTGTGCTCTATAATGCCTAGGACCAAGGCCAGATATTGGACGAAATCAGCTCCAAGGAAGGTTCACCATAGTTAATGAGAGTCCCTCAAAAGAGAACACAAATGCTACCTACAGAACAACTATGACTGTGAAATAAATTCTAGATGAAAAAAAATTATCAAAACAAGATAGAAAACTTCAGCTTCTGACAGTGTTGAAGATGCAGCTTCAGCAAATATCCCTTACCCAAACACCCTACCTCTTGTACCATCTTCTACAATTCATTCTTTTAGGTCATCTTCATTACCATGAGCTTGTCAAAACCTATCCTATAATAAATCAAGAGAACTACAATTTAAGATTAAATGGCCTGTACATCTTGATTTGCTGGATGCTCAAGTGCCAAAGCAACCTTGCTTCTGCAAGCTTGAACTCATATTAAAGAAACTCAAGAGTTTTCAGCCTTACTCTCCTACTCCCCAGTCAACTCTGGTCTTCACCAGGGGCTCTGCTAGCTTGAAGATGTTCTCCAGTACTGTTCTTAAGACTCTTAAAATTCTGTGGGGTAATTCAGTTCAGCTCTAGCTAGATAAAGTTCTCATTGGCCAGATTCCCTGGCAATTCATGCATTGACAATAGGCAGCTATTGAAGGGAAAAGCAGATCCTGATTACACAGGCACCTGTCTCTACGCACACACAGCCAAGCCAAAGATCACATGCAGGAAGGGATTTCAGATCTGAAAAGCTCCAGTAGAATATCCTTTCCTTCATTCTGAACAACAAGTGATCTCATGGAAGACAAGAGGTGGTGTCCTCCCTGCACTTCACAGTGATTCAGCTCACCCAGGTCCAAATGTGCAAGGGAGAACGACAACACCGCCCACACCCAGCATGAAGGACAACATATGGATGGTTACAGAAGGAACCCAAATGAACAGCATCATTGTAAATGCTCACCATCATTCAGGAACAATTTAGCTTGACAGTTGTAGCAGAAACTGTCACTGCACTGAGGCATCACTGCCAGAAAAATCACCAAATGAGAAAGTCACATGTTTGAGGGATCCCTTAGGGCTGCTGGGCATACACTGTTTACACTGCCATCTCTGATTCATCCATCACCCAGTTCCTGCAGTTGAACAGTGCAAAACTGTACCTTTGGAATAAATGAATCTGCAATTGCAGATCACATGAGGAAAAGGAAATTCAAACCTAACCTCTCTCAGCAGTATCCTAGGTTCCTAGGTATTATTCTGTGGTACCTATGTTTAACCTATTTATCCTATTTATTTCAAACTCTAAGTACCTTCAACTCACCTTATGGAATAAAGTGAAGAAACACCCTCCAACCCCTAACCCGAACAATAGGTAAACCCAATCTAAGGTAACAAGAAGTCACCAAACTTGATATAATATAGCTTTAATTCCTGAAACTAACCAGTTTATAGTGATGGTACAGCATAATTTATTAGATCAGGGAAGGCTGCAGAGAAAAAGTAAAGCAGACTTCTCCATGCTGTCACTAGAGAAAAAACATAACTCATCTATCTAGGGAAAATCAGACTCAATTTTGCAGCAGAACTTTCAGGCTTGTCATATTTGTGCCATTGGATATGTGTCAATAACTCGTGTGCACTTGCACTGAGATCTGAGGAAACTAACTGGCCTGAAGCAAGTGATGCGTTAGAGGACAAAAACAGAGTCCCTGTTTTGGCAGCAAAACTTTTGATGACATTATTGTTCTGCTACTGTATAGCAGGGAAGTCCCCTTGGGTATAGTATATTCTGGTAACGTGTTATTTGTGCGTGCTGGTATTTCTTGAACATTGCAAGTATAAAATGCTACTAAATCTACATTCAGAGTGTTTATGATCACTGAGCCTCTGGCAGATATGAGATGCCCGAGGTAGGAGGCTGTGGGAAGGATCAGGTTTTCCTCTTTTTGCACTATAGAATCCCAAGGATTTTCTATAAAACTTTAAGTTTTGTCATTTGTTTGTTTCACCAATTGTCCTTCTCTCAAAAATATCACACTTCATTTTGGTGCCTCAGCTCCTCCTTTTATCATACCCACAATACTTCAGATATGCCAAAATTTTACTGCATCATGCCCCAACTTTCAGTTTATAGCTACCCATGGTCCTATAAAAATCAATTGGGCACAAACCTAAAGAATTTTATTACACTGGAAGAACTTCTTGTAACTGTCACAAAACTGTTGTGGGGCGTTTATTGCAAAAATAGAACGTGCACACAAGCGTGTGCATATGCCATGCAAAGAGGCCACCAGTCTTCTTTCAGACAACCTGTATGGAAGACCACGTTGAAATAGGAACCAAAATGCAACTGAAGATGTGCAGCATTTGTAATGATGAATAAAGATCTCTCCTAGAAGCATAAACAGCCTGCAGCAGAACAGTGTTAGGACATTATTAAAATCTTGTATTTCCACCGCCACCCCTCCTTTTTTTTACAGATAAAGCTTCAAGTTTTATTAATTTTGAGGAAACATTTGAAAAATTATCCCCAAGCTTTCCTCAGTCAAAGAAGCATCAAGAAAGATTTAAGAGAGGACAACTGAAATGATTCAAATACCTTCCTGATGTTTTTTTCTGCCAAACTCGTGCCTTTCAAGGGACCGATTCATGACTTCTTGGGATGAAGTCATGAAAGCTTGGGATTTCTAGTTTTGAGGTGCTAGAGCAGAAATACAGGCACTGGCCTTCTTTTTGATTGCTAAGGCAATGAGCATGAAAAGCTGAAACATGCTGAGTTACCATTGAGCGGATGGGTATTTGAATCATCCATGCCTACTGTGGGGACAAAGGATTTTCAGCTTTTCCTCTGGCACCTTTATTCCCCAGAATAATACTGATCACATGCAGTTTTTATCAGAAGAACAAACAAAAACAAAAAAAAAAGAGGGGGAGAAAGGAGTTCATTTCCATATGTCAAAGTTGAACAATGGAAACAAATAGTTGCCTTAACACGAGCAAGAACCTACACAAAGGCAGAGGAGCCCAGAGATTCCACATCACTCAGCAGGTAGGCTTTGGGAAAAAAGCCCTGTACACTGGCAGGAGTAAACAACATCTTGTTTTCTGTGAGAAGAGAATAACATACGTGTTTTCAGGCCAGATCCTCCAGTGATGTAAACCAGCATTTCCCTGCTAAAATCAATGGACTCATACTGGATTTCAGTTGCTACACATGTGACAGCACACTTCTTTTGTTAACCAGCTCAGGTGTGCTACTAGATGAGAACATGATCCATTTCCCTGCTGAAACCAAGCACTGGAGGCAGGGGTGGTTTATAGGGATTCAAAAAGGGGAGCCAAGAGAGTGGAGAGAGAAACCTATTTGCAAGGGGAAATCTGAGACAAAGGTTTTTAGTATACTGCATAAGGTTTTTAGTATACTGCTGTGCTATGATATGAAAGAAGGGCTCTCTCCGCCCTGTGGCACATTTACAACTACAGCACTTTGCTGATGTGAAATTCTTACACGGGGTCCCTATCCCAAGCCCACTGTGAATTCTACTACAGTCAGAAACCTGAGGAAAAGTTAGGTTGCAAAAAGAGTGACAATTCTATAGGGCCACCTGAGCCAGTGGAAAGGAAAGCATAACATGATTTCAGAATTCTGGATAACGTTGCTACTCTGCCACTGGTTAGCTGGCTAACCTTGCAGAGCTCACTCCATCTTCCTGTTCTTCAATTTCCCTTTAGCCCCTCTTACCTCCTAATTTACCCTGCCACTGTGTTGACAACCACAAAGCTGTGATTTCCTAGCCAATTAAATACCCCTTGCATGACAGTGGTAGGTAACATGACCAGAACAAGACTGTGGCAACACTGGAACTGCTGGATAAACCATATGGTTCCTCCTGATCATGGCACACATGCACCTACTAAGAACTGATTGTGAAAAAATCACCAGAGTATCCTGGGATTTACAAAATCTAGTTATGCTTCACAGGAGAGTGGTGGAAAGGAAATATCAGCTCCTGCCTGCTCCTTTTCTGGCCTTTCTTTGGTTCTCAGATATGCATCTCTCAGCCCTATAAAAAGATTTTGATAAGATATAACAGTGTTCTATTAAATGGATGTGACATGCCCAGCAGGAAAGCACCATGCAGATATTGCCATCATAGGGAAAAGACCCTCAGTGAAATCAAGTCACAGATGCTCTGTGTGGTCTAGAGCCAGCTCATAGGATATGATGACCTGACTGGCTGCACATCCTCAATTGCAATGGAAAGCATAGCTACAAGAGCAGCTAGCAGTAAAACAGAAGCAAAGGCTTTGGTCCTTGGCATTGTCAACCACAGCCAAGACTGTGTCAGAATCAGGATTGTGCGCTTCCTAAAAGCTCCCGTTCCTGGATGATTCTCATGCCCCCTTCCCAAGTACGAGCGTTTTTTTATCAGTTTATACAAATATGCCAGAGGTTCAGCAGACGCTAACAGGAAGCTGAAACACCCTGATTTAGGGGCAGAACTGAGATCAAGGGACAGCCTGCTGCCTCCAGGCTTGCCACTGCTGCTCCTGACTGTGAGCTCCCAGTCTGACACATGGAAATGCATTCCTCAGGAAGCACCCTAACAGGCTGTTCCTGTTCTTGGTTCCTGATGAAGTAACAAAGAGACATGTACAGGTGCTTCCATGGGAGAGAGAATTGTACCTTGACCTCTCAGCATCATCAATCCAGTTGGCTGCTTCAAGGACACTGGTCTATCCCATCCCAGTCATCTGTCTTTGAGGACATTAAAGATGAAAGTATTGTCTTAAATAGCCCACTGCCATCCTAGTGTGTAATACTTCCAAACAGTGAGGTCTTGTATTGTCAAGGCAATGTGCAAATACTAATTAATGCCAGCATTAGCCAGACAGAAAAAACAGTCCCTGTCAGGCAGACTTCCAACAGTTCTCAGCTGCCTGAATCACTGACATTAATGGAAGCTGCTGGGTCCCAAATCCTTCTGGATAAAGCATGACTTTTCTTGGTTAACAAAACGTAACAGCTTCTTAATCAACATCTTCCAGAAAGCACTCTTGATCTAAGGGAATTAAATAGTGTCCCTCTGTATTGAAATCTACATGTCCACAGTCATAATTTCAGGTGCTGGCAGATCCATCTTCCCCAAGCTACAGCTTTAACATCCTGAAGCATTAATGAAGGCCGAGACCAGAAAACCCAAGAGAATGTAATTACCTAAAATCCCAGCACTAAAAGCCCATATATGACTTGTATGTCATTGCAGGCACTTTTCAATAGTGAAAGTCTGTCTTTGAAACCACTTCAAACCCTAATGTATAAAAGCTTCCATACTTAAAATGAGCCTTAATCTACAAAAGCATTCATGCATAATCTCAATATTAGGCCCAGCTAAACCAACTGGCCACTCTGAGGTCAGGGTTGCCTTTTTTTCTATTAAGTTCTACCTTTTACATGTAGCGCTATTCAAAATTAAAATTTCATTGCAATTCACACATGTTTATGTCAATTTTCACAGGCTCCTCTCTGTTACTTTAGCTGTGATATTATGGGCAAAATTAATCCTGTTGTTTTTAGGCTTGGAATACTCCCATTTCTAAACTCAAGCACCACATTGAGTCAGTATAATGAGAAAGGAAAGGTACCAGGCTGAAGCTTTCCATGGTCAGAAAACATCTGAGTGGAGACAACAATTGAATTGTGCACTTTCTTCAGCTGAATGTGATACCATCTATAATGTTGCCGTCAAGCCAAGGAACTACTGAGACAGAGCTTTGAAAAACAATATGGAAGGCAAAGGAAAAGGGAAAAAAATTGAGAAAGGGAAAAAAAGGCCAATGAAACCCTTCTGAATTCATCTCATTTCATTGAAGCAGCCTGGTAGGTAACTCTATCTATGCAAATGAATTCTGATGAAGATAAACAAAACACTGGGAATTCCATCTTTGCTTGCACATCATACTTGTTCTCTCCTCCAAGGCAGGGGTCATTATAACCCTCAGGCATGATAGCAGGAACTAGGAACTTAATGCTTTTTGTTGCTTTGATCGTATTTGACTCATATCCCACATAATCTATTTTGCACACATAGAGACAGCAGGGTTGGTTTCAAGTCCCCTAATCCCAGGTAATATAAGAAATACTTACATCTCAGCAAAGGAAATTACTTCCTCGACAGTCAGTGGAAGCCTAGTCAACACAAATGAGCCTAAGGCACAATTTACCTCACCTTAAAACAGTCACCTACATTTGCTTCCAGAGATCAATCAACACCATTCAGTAGATCACCACCAACTACTCTGTGCAGCCATGGCACCCAATATAGGTACACATTGCTACATTTTAGATCTTTACAGTCAGGCAAAATAAATCGTGCCCCAAGTGTTCTTATTCTTCAACCTCCTTCATTCCTTCACATTTATTCCCATCTGGTATATTTATAACCACCTCTCACCCCATTTAGGCTCAAGATAAAATCAATACATAGCCATGATTTAGCATGGCCAAGGAATAAACCACAGGAACTCTGCTTTGTTATGCAATAAAATAGGTTGCTTCAGGAGAAGAGCATATTTAAACATCAAATGTGTCTCGCTCCATTTATCTCTGTATTTTCCTTTTCAAGTTTAAACCTGTTCATGAAGTATCTATAACATAAATAAAAAGTAATAGGAAAGTGTGCTCTATCTAAATCAAGTTTCACAAGCAGTTACATACTTTTTGCTACCACATATCAACACAAGCCCAAAGTTCACTATTTTGCTAGGACAAAATTCATAGAGCAAGGGTTACATAATTTAATTTCCCATCTCCTATTAAAACTGCCAGACTTACCATAATCAGAATGATAAATGCAGAGTCATACATCTTCTACTCTACAGTAATGCCCATCAATACTTCAAATGCAAACAACTGTGACATTTGACTTTATAAAAATTACCTGCTGCACCAACACCACTTAATTAAATCATTTTAAAACCGCTTTTGTTACACTTAATGAATGATATATTATACTGCAATGAAACATGCAGCAATACAAATACTTCACAATGCTAACAATTAAGGCTCACTTCACTTACGGCAATTGACAACACAAGTACTCCACTTCATTCAGTTTGTGCATTCCAAATGAACTGGTTAGCGAAAAGAGTGCTTCTTTGCTAATGAGTTTTGTAATCAAGGCATCTATTTTAATTTCAAATTGACTAGATTGGGGGAAATTGCTGAACTAAATGGCTGGTTCTAATTAGGATTATAAAAATATTCATCATGCAGCAGAATTAATGCAAGGTCTTGATTTCCCTACATCTGCATATAGCTTTAGTTTAAGAGTGGAAAAAAAAAAACAAACCCCTTCTGATAAATTGTCTTCCTTTTAATGAATTGAACAAACACTATATCTGTTTCAGTCGTCCTTTCATTTAAAGGCACTGATACATATTCATGATTTGTAAATGAAGTTAAGTGATTTCGATTCTTCAGTTCATTACCATATTGAAGAAGAGACTTCTGTAAATTACTCTTAAATATTCCCAATCTCAAGGGTTTGGTAGGGGTTTTGGTTTCTTTTTTGCTTGTGGGTTTTGTTTTGTTTCTTGTTTTTTTTAACTAACATTTCAGTTATCTGTTTGATAGAGCCCTGCCTGCCTGGGAGAGCTGCTGGCAGGTGGCTTGTCCAGCGACAGACACATGATATGTTTGTAGAACCTGATGTTCTCAGAAGAGCATTCAAAAGGCAGAGAGATGAAAGGCTTATTTGTGATTAAGTCATGGGAACAGAACTCTATCTGGGTTCAGTTTCTGACTTTGTTCTAGTCTTCAGTGGTAGTTAGGCAATGAAACACTTTAATGACCTGTGCCTGAATACACTATGGATACTCCAGGGACAATGCTTTGTCTGTCAGCTTCATGTTTAATTGTAAGTTCTCTGGGGCAGGGATCGCTTTTTAGTATGAATGTACACTACAATGGACCAGCCAGTACGGTAAGGATTTCTATGAGCAGTTACTGTAATATGGCTTGTATTAAACACAAAACACTAAGTGTTCCTTTACAGCTGGGTAACATGCTCACTTTATTTCATTCATCAGCATGATAAGCTTGTAAGAGTAATTGTTATTATGTCAGCTTCCTCTATTTCTTTTCCTTTAGGTGAAGAAAAGAATGAGGTAGCTATGCCTCCAGCTTCACACTGCAGGGTGCTCAAATGTCAAGTGACTGGCATAAGATAAATTTGGAAGCTGAGTATTGTATCCATAGGACTGGAACCATAGTCATAGTGCTTTTCAGATATCAATGAGCCATGATGAGAAATCAGCCCCAGTGTGTTCTCTCACATCATACAACAAAATGGCGATTCTACCATGAGAATTCACACAGAATCTGCTTATTTTCTTTGTGAAATGTAATGTTCACATCTTCCTAAGAAAAGCTGAGTTTTTCCCAAGAGGTGCAGTCTCAGGCTGGTGCTGATAAAAGGAGAGATTGCTCACACTTCTGAAAAATACAGTTACATCTAAATCCCAGGACCAGGACTGCTGCTGAGGACCAAGTGACAGCTCTGAATGTCTGCTGATTTATATCAAAATGAGATGTTAGCCAGCCATCTCTCCTCATCACCTAGAGGCCTGGACTGGAGTCATGTCTCACTTTGGACATGCAGCAGCACACACTGTTTAATTTCAGCATGATTGCAGTATGCAGCTGCTATTTTAGAATCACACTGTCCAGCATTAGGAGTTCTAACTCAAAGTGCAATACCTCACATGAACACAACCCTGAAGTCTCCAAATGCCTAGGTTTGCATAAGAGGCACAGAAATATCTGAGACTAAGGCTGAGGCACTTGCTTGGAATGAAGGGGAGTACAGTTCCCTAATGTGTGCTAAAGAAGTTGAGCAAAGCAAATGGAAGAGCTAAGCCTGAAACCCCACAGCACTGGCTCCCCTTGAGACACAAGGTCCTTCAGGGCACTGACAGGTCTCTTAATGGCCCAACTCAGTGACCTACCAGGACAGGAAAGGAAGAGATGATGAGTTGCATTTTAATCCCTGTGTGTGTTTATATAAAGGTCTGGCTTTATTTTATGTAACAACTCCTCACAAGGAACCACATGGAGAGGACAAAAGGCAAGGGGTATAAGTTACAACAGGACAGGTTGCATCTAAGAAAGGTTTCATTATAAGAGGTTGCATCATAAGACACTTTTGCACTGAGATCAAACACTGGAACCTCTCCTTCAGGGATGTACTGGAGTTTCCTTACTGGAGGCTTTCAAGACAACTGCACAAGGTGTTAGGTTCCCTTTCCCACAAAGGTGGACCAGATGATCTTCTGAGATCATTTCCAACCCAGGCTATTCTATGAGTCTATGAAACCAGCTCATCACAAAGTATTCCAGACAAAGATGGATGACAGCCATACAGTGCCTAAGATGGATGAGTGATAAGGTACCTACATTTTAAGAAGAATATGAACCTAGCCTTGTTCTCCTCTCAGCAAGTCCCACAGGATTACTTTGGCTGCGCCCTTCCCAACCAGAGAGTGCCCAAAAACCCCCACCCAAAACCAGCAAACAAAACTAACATTCCACCCTTAGCTGTCTAACTGTCCTATGTCTAACAACTGTCCAATGGCATACTTGGAGCCTATGCCCAAACTCCAGGGGAGAATTCTGCCTACGTCAGAGGGGCATTAGCTTTGTGGCTCTGGCTGTGTCCATTAAAAAAACAATTTTCCAAGTAGTCCCAGTGTTATCTGTGTTTCTTTTTGATAAATTCAGCAGTGTCTAGTCAAGATAGTCAGGACTCTGACATGCACCACATTCAATTTTCAGATCAGAACTTGCCACATCTCCAACACTGAAGGAATATCCCCAGTCAGACCTGATACTGTCTGCCAGGTGCAACTTGGTAATATGGCACAGCATTATCCTGCACATTTTATTTACTGTCTCATTCAAAGAGATATTAAGACACCCACTTTCTCTTGTTCACTTCCTGCTGAAGATTAAGCCCTATGGAGGGAGAAGCCACTGACTGCCAAACTTCTTGTTTGACCAATGTTCTCAAATTTGTAATGGTGTAGCTGGGGAATTTAAACGGGTGTATTATTGAATTACTCAGTCTCTCACATATTCCCAGCAGGTTCCCAATCACAGTTTGGTCTGTAATTAATACGTGAAACTGCATCTCTTCATATTTTAGTTTTTCTCTTAAAAATAGTGATTTGAAATATTTTAAATATTTCTCTAATTTTTTTTTTTTTTTTTTTTTTTGTTAATTATCCTTCAACCAGATATTCACATGAGAGAGTTTTGCTTGTTTCTCTGAAGGAAGCTTCAATGTCATTCTGAGAGAACTTTCATGGAGCTGCAAACTCCCCTCCATTCTCACCTCCAGACTGATTCCCATTCCCCAGAGGAATGGGGCACGGGAAGTTAAGCTTATTAAGAATAAGTTGGTTTCTTGGATGAATTATATAAGTGATCATGCACTTGAAATATTAGTATCAGAAATGCAAGATCAGTTCAATATCTTAACCCACTATGAATGGCAGCAGTAAAAACTATACCTTGTGTGTATGCTGGTAGACACTGAGATTTCATAGCACTCTGTAAAACAGTTCCCAATACTCTCCAAAAGAGAATATCATACCTTTTTCATATGCTCCCCTTACCATCACACTTTGACACATGGGTCATTTAAAATGGCTTCCTACATAGTTTCTGCAAAAACTTGTGAAAAATGGAGGATGAATACCCAGTTTCCTTTGTATTAGTTCATATATCCAAGTGCCAATATGAACAATACTACTGAGACCCAGGCCCGACTTGCAGCAAAACTGGCTATAACATTTGCATACTGTCCACCTTCTGTCAAAGGCCACACAGGGCCATTAACAGAACCAACATGTGCACACATCAGATTGCACTATTTTATCAATACAGTAGATACACACAAAGCCAGCAGGAAAAGACCCACCACAATTTTAGGTTACGGTGGCACATTATGGCTAAGCTGGTAACACTGGGTATGCTCAGAGCTCATGCTCCCCAGGGCAGTGGTCCTGTCTTCTCCACTGTGACAGCCTTTGCGAGTCTATAGCTTCAAGTGGAGCAGGCTCATCTTGCTAATTTGGTGGAAAAGCCATTTGCTGTGTAACAGATTAGGTTTCTGTGGTACCAGCCAGCTCAACAAATTCACACTATGACTGCTACAGGGAAAAAATAGCACTGGTAGAGTGAGCCCAAAGGAAGCAAGTGCAAGACTATTCTTTTCAGCAGTAGCCAGACACTGAATTGACTTAACACTATCAAAATATATTATCATTAGCTTACATAATCTTGTACACTTGTTATGTAATACAAACAGAAAGGGTTCCTAGTTCACCCTGTTCTAGCTTTTTTTTTCCTTTAACAACTTCTCCTTCAGTCCTTTCTCAAGGTAATCATCTCCCAAGTCTTCATTTTCAATATCGTTTTGAAATTCCCTCTAATTCTGTAAAGTCCTTCTGTATGGCCAATACTAAAGACTTGGGGAGAGAAAAAAAAAGTGTCTTTCTTTTTTTAAAGTAGTATTTATCCTCTCTCAGAGTCTTATAATCCTGCTTGATTTCTGCTCAGAATGGAGAAAACATGCCAATGATTAATGACACCACAGCAACAGAGGATCTCAAGTACCTCTACAAGTATTACAATACAAATAGAGTACACTCAAACACGCACCCCTATAAATGACCTGACAATTATAGTGGAAGAACAGACAGAAGTCTTGTTTCTGTAATAAACTGTGTCAATGTGAAATCTGAGCAGAGTCAAAAGCCCTGACAGGGAAAAAAACTCTTAACTATAAATGCAGACCAAAATAGAAGCCTCAAACCGCGAACTATACCTATGTCATTAGACAGAAGAGTCATTAAAGAAACATCTGCGCCTTAGAGAATCACTTTTCCATTGCTGTATGTGCTGGTTACTGGATGGTTTCATATCGTGTACCAAAGGAAAGAAAGAAAAAATAAAATTCTTACAACTGCTCCTGAAAAACAATTCTAGTTTTCACACAGCACCGAATTTTGTTCCCTTCTCATATGGCAGGATACAAAGCAGGAAAAACTTGTGAGAAGAAAAATTGAGAGATATTTTAAAAAATAAAAAACAAATATAAAATACAAAAATAAAACATGGTTTCCTTCTATGCAGGAATTGCCGGAAGTCTGCCTCTAGCTGAACAGAATTTACTTTTTTCTTGCTTTTATAATGTTGCTTTAAGAACAGCTCAGAAGTAATTATGCAGAATTAAAATTAACTACAACTGAAACTCAATTTCTACTTATGAACAGTGATCATCACCACACTGTCAATGTGATCTTTGGTTGTTAACATGAGCCTTTGCTGTAGCAATTCTTCATCAAATTCTCTCTGATGGCCAAAATGATTGTTTGTACCTCCAAAACAAGACTGTCAAAGCAGTTTAAAGCCAATTTAAGAAGTGACAATCAATACCAAACTGTCATTTTAACAACTTCAAGATGATGTGTAGTATGCTGCTTTAATTGGGACCACAGTTGAAATCAAATGTGCATGTTTGAGAGAAAATGCAATCATAAAAAGAGATAATATAATGGTGTATTTCAGGACAAGAAATACAATCCTAAAGATTACAAAACTGTCATTGTTGCT
This sequence comes from Loriculus beryllinus, assembly GCA_039877255.1. Classification (NCBI taxonomy): domain Eukaryota; kingdom Metazoa; phylum Chordata; class Aves; order Psittaciformes; family Psittacidae; genus Loriculus; species Loriculus beryllinus. The sequence continues at coordinate 1,312 of JBCJKH010076726.1, read as the reverse complement.
AGCATATTAAAAAACATTAGCACTTGAAACTAATAACTGGATTTCAGGGGTTAAATATGATACAACAGTAATTATTAATATCTAGATTCAATATAGTAGAATTATAAATTCTATTTAAATCTAAGTAAGATATTTTCAGTTAGTAACTCATTTTAACAGCTTTCAAAAACACTGTTATACTCAACTCCAACTTATGGCTGGAAAAGAGTCGATTTACATTTAAATATAGCTGGTATTCAGTGTTAGTACCCATACAGGCAAAGATAGAAGTATTTATGTCTGTATGTAAAGCTTTCATTTACTTTTCTTGAATAAGCACACTTACTGTGTTTATTCAAGAAAGATGAATAGGTTACGCTTTCTATGATTACGTTTTACCTTCAAAGTGACAGTTACAGTGACACGACAAATTTGTTTTGAAACTTTCCTCTTTTCGAAGCATTTGATTTGTTCTTCTGCATATGTAACAACTTGCAAATCACTTCTGTAAGTATAGGTTCGCTTTGGACCAGCGAAAAAAACCAAACACAAACAGAAATTTGTTTAATGAAAACAATTTACAAACACATGAAAATCGTACACCTCTACACACTGGCATAAGCTCCACTTGCACATAATCCAGATATGCTGTTTCCATCCCCCAATTCCAAAATCTTCACTTGTCTTCTAAAACAGTTTCCGGCTCAAATGCTATTTGTATTCCTTATGTTTAGGATCATAATCTTGTTTGCATTTAAGTTTGCCATTAACCTTGTCAACTTCATGAACTGCTAGCTGCATGAAACAACCAACATACATATGCAACTTGAAATATCTTTCTTTACTCACACAATATGGTGCTAAGAAAATTAATTTCAATAGAAAAATGAGAAAATCCTCAGACTTGGGTCTTTTGTCAGAGCTTTTAGGAAGACAAATTATGAGGGGATCCTCAGTCTTAATTTCTTCTGGACAATTACATAAAATTTCTGACATTGAACCAAAGGAGTTTCAAAGCTCTGATTACAGAATCCTCTAGGTTGGTTTCCCTTCCCACCCCAAATTTTGGAAAGCAACTTTAAAATAATTAAAATTCTAAGTAGTTAAATATAGTTAATATAGTTGAATATTTTACTCCTGAACATTTTATGCATCTGGTCCTTACTTGCTAGGTAACCTTCCAGATTAAACCAGAAAAGATGCACAACATCTAAAGGCATAAGACAGGGGAGTACACTGAGACCAATACAAGATTGCATTTACTACAGAAGCAGACTTTTTTTTTTTTTTTTTTAAAAATCAAATGAGAAACTTAACGGGCATCTGCACTGGA
>JBCJKH010076723.1:72002-92356 GCA_039877255.1 Loriculus beryllinus | reverse complement strand
AGCATGGGATATGGGGGACCATGTCCATTGTACCAAGTTGATGCTTATAATGATGCAGATGTCACCTTCTCATCCTTTCCTACCCGCTATGAATCACAGTTTCTAACTAATTGTCCATGCAGGAATCAGGAAGCCCAGTATCTCAGAACAGGTGAGGAGGGAAGAACACTGGTGGTTTGTCTGCATTGTACACTAGTGACACTCAAGCAAATGCTAAGAAAACTATCTGGGATACAGTAATATATCTGATCATAACAGAATGGGCCACAGTGATCTAATTCACTTTCCTCCTCTAGAAGAATGTCAAACAGTTTTAGGCTTTGTATCAGCAAGATCCAGGTCTCAGCAAGAAAGGAAGGCCCAATAGCAGAAACTAGTCTGTTTCCTGGTGACAGCTATCCCTGAAGCACTAGCCATTCTTTATCATTTTTAATTAGCTCAGGAAGAGAAGCATGACAAAATTCCTAATGCCAAGCTCTGGGCAGCTGGAATTAGACTGTTCTAGCAAGTTCATTTCAAGATCCTCCATTGTGTCAGCACCACACTGTTGTCTTCCTTCTGTTATGGCTAAGACCCTTGGTGACAAAGGAAAATTCAGTACCAGCATGGGAATTGAGGCATGTTTTCCATGGCCCATCCTTCTCATTTGGAGTGTTTGGCTCTGAAAGCACTTACACCTTGATTTTCTTCAGTTCTGCTAATCCCAAGCTACAGCATTACCCTCTTCGCTTATTTGGTATGGTCCTCCAAGCAACAGACTGAAGGCTGAGTCAATTTTTTAATAGAGAAATAGAGAAATAGAGAAATTTTTTAATTTTGCTTGATCAGAAGAGTTAATTCATTGTGGCTGTAAACTTCCAGTTCACAAAGATGTAGCAACAGCTCATATCTTTGCAGTATTCATACAGCACATTATGGAAATGTGTTATTAGCGTTATTGAATACATATAGATCATTTCAGTGTTGTGATACAAGTGAATGTATCTGACTTTGCGGAACCAAAGTAGTTTAAGTCTAACATGTGGTATCAATTATTTTACTGCTAATGTTAATGATTTTTGTTGTTACTCTGGTGTGAGGGGAAGGAGGGTAAAATAGTCATCTCAGAGGGTTTGACAGTAGGCAGCTCAAACCCAGTGGTTCCAGCCATGGAAGGCTGGAGTTCATGGTTTCAGCACAGAGAGGCTTGTGGCATGCAGTGCTGTTTGAGCAGAGCACAGAGCTGGATGATAGAGACATTGGCAGTGAGATTCCTTGGCCCTGAGTGAGCATTGTGGCAACAAGTTCCACTCTTGCTAAGGAATCCAGACCATTTGTACTAGCCAGTGTACCAGGAGACAAATTCAGTCTAACAGAGGAAAGTGATGACCTGCAGTCATGACATACTTTTCTTGCTAGTAATCCTGTGAATGTGTTGTATCTGTTTTGAAGTGGGTGCAAGGCACCGATGCTCTCTCAGTCACCGTTTCAGGTTAATGCCATGGTGACCTATGTATTTACTGTATCTGCTGAACAACATTTTGTCACTCAAGGCCTTTTTTCTCTTGTCTGCTTCGTTAGATAATGCAGAGAGTAACTGCAGTTGATAGCTTTGATTATTGGCCTCTGAATTCAATGCTTGCTGTGCTGCAATGTTAAGTGCAGAGTCTGTGACAGCAAAGGCAATTGTCAGACAGGGGTATCTGGAAAGCAGGTAATATTGAACCAGAGAAAGAGCAAACTTCAGGTTGTGCTGCTAAAAAGTTCCAGATTTCATTTTAAGTGGTATTTGCATCAGTCTTGTCTTACTCAGTTCTCTCCCTGAACTCCACAGAAATTGCAGTAAGTGACTTTTTCCAACCCAGTGCAGCAGATTCAGCAAATAAAATTCTTGGTAAAATCAGCCTGTGAGCTGCAACAAGTGCAGACCTGTTACAATTTAATAGCTATTTGATTGCTGATCTTGAATGAAGTCCATGATCACGGGTCAGTTTCTGGCAGAGAAGCAATGGCAAATAGTGTTACTTATCCCCTTTGTTGCTGGCCTCAGCAGCCCAGCTTTTGGTAAGACACAGATACTCAGTTCTCCTAGACCTCAAAGAGGTCTGTCCGGGGAGGTCAGAAATATGTGACAGGAAGGTGCTATGATGTGGGTAAGAATTTCTCCAAGGCTACCTCAAATTTTCACCCAGTGTCAAACTCACTGAGTCAAATGAAGATAAATAAAGGAAGAAAGGGGAACTTTTTGTGTAAGATCATGATCAGAGATTGTTTATTTATTAGAGCAGCATCCCCTGCCTGCTGCTATCTTAGGACTGAGAAAGATACATCATCTTTCTCCATGTGAGATGGCTCTATTTCCTCACACAAGGAATAGTACAAACCTTATAAAAATTGATAGTGAGGCTTCTACTATTGTAAGTGGGCTTTGGACCAGGGCTTTGATCACTGGGGAGATGTCTGAAATTGCACTATGATAAGCTGTTTTAAGCTGTTGTCTTTTATCCTTTTTATGGTGCTGCATGCGATTAGTTTGGATGTGACATGACAGGCCAGGCAGGCAGATTGCTACCCCAAAACCTTTCAGTAGCTCTAAGTATTCTTCATGAACACAGGAAAGATGGTGAAAGCACAGGAACAGCTTCAGTGCAAAATCATGTGAAACTTAGAGGAAGAGAAGCTTGACCAGGGACATAAATGAGGAGAAGCTAGTAGCCTCCCTCTCGGGTTATAGTATCCTTGTTTGGGCTACTATAACCCAAGGTGAGACCTACAAAAGGCCATCTTAGATGCTTTGTAAAGCCATGTTTCCTGCCTCCCAGATGAAAATAGAAGTAAGGGCTGAGGAGGAAAAGATCTCTATGAGTTTGCCTGTATAAAAACCAATGGATGGGAGTCACATTCAGCCTTGGACACAGCTGTGGCATCTGCTACATTTCAGTGAGAGACAAGAGCGCTGAATTTTGGATGGCTTGTAATTATGACAGTGTTTTTGCTTGAATATATCAATTTCCAAGTCAAAGCTTGTTCACTTAAACATGGGTCTGAACCCAAGCCAGAGTCTTAAGGATCTTCAGACTTTGAAGTAGCTTGCGCAATGTGTTTATGTTAGCCGAAGCAAAACCTCTTCTGCAGCCTCATACAACCATGGAACTCAGAGTTCAGTTCATATTGTGCCCAAGGCCCATTTTCTTTAGTTTGTTGAGATTTCATTTGCTTTTGTGGTTTTTTTTTTCTTGCCTCTTTTTTCAACTGTGATCACACCTCCTCCTTCTACTCACGCTTCATTGTTAACTTTTTCCTTCTGTTCTCATCTCCAATTTCTTTGGTCAAGGGTTAAGAGCTTCCAGCACAGATTAAAAGAATTATATCAACATCATCAGTTGGTTCTGCTTCGCTTGGCAAATCCTCTGCTTTTCAGGGATGGCATTTTATATACTGTGCTAGCTTTTTTCCTTGCAAAGTTATTTGGGGAGCTTTCTCCAAATTCCTGAATTTTTGCTGGTATTAAATTATGCCAGTCATCTCATCTCCTAACATAGAGGAGCATGCATTTTATTTTAAGAAATTACATAATGACATATTCTTCAGGTGGCTTCATCTGTCTCACTGTTCACTTCAGTTTTCGGCATTCTCCTGAGTTTTCTGTCAGACAGAATTATCTCTCGTGCACCTGTGTCGTCTTCTGTGTTCTCCACAACTTGGGCTGATCTTTTCAGGACCAGGTTCTGCAGTGTGGCAACTTGTCTTGCTCAGGCAAGGCCTGGAAAATTTGGTCCTGCACGTAAACTGAAGCTCACCTCTTGCCAAAATGTAGCAGTCTTAGGACTTAACCTCATTGTCTTCATGAGGTTAAATCAGTTAGATTTTCCAGGACTGGACTATTTCAGTTGGAAGGGACCTACAGGAATTATCTGGTTCAACTGCCAGACCACTTCACAGCTTTTATGTCTCAGAAAGTCTGAAGAGAATATGCAATGCCTTGTCGGTCCCTGTGTATCTTGGCACAGTCTTCAATTTATGTCCCTCTGACTCGAGATCCAGTTTTTCCAGTCTTCCTGGTAGAGATGCACCAGCTAAGCTAAGATCTTGAAAAATATTTAGATGCCTGAGCTTTGCTTTAGACAGGGCTCTATAAATTTTGGCCAAAGTTCCCAAGCTGAATATGGCTGTAGTCAATGCTGCTCAGGTATGCTGAAAGACAGAGCCAAACCTTCTGGCTCTGACCCACAGGCACTTATCCATGTGTTTCATTTTCAGCATGTGGGCAGCCCTGCTGCCTTTTCTAAGCTTCTCAATGCATAGGTCCAGATTACTATGGAGAGCATCAGCTACATGCATACAAGTACCCTGAAATAGTGAGGAATAAGGTAGCAGTCTCTTGTGTAACCACTGTGTCTTCAAAAGTAAACGTAGGCACAAGCAGTGTTTTATGTTTGATAAAGTGTCATTAGCAGAACTCCTCCTGCCAACAAACGTTCATGCCAACAACTCTGGCGCAGAGTGCCACTACCAGTGATGTTCATGCACTCTGTTTGCAAACAGTACTGTAGCCTTAAAGACACAGGCCAGTACAGTAACATGTTCCTGGTGTGATAAGCATAGGCTTGAAATAAAGTTTAGAACCAGAAAAGGATTAAAATGGCTGTGAGTCAAGGGCCAAGTCCAAGTAAGTTTTCCTAAGAGCCAACTGGTCTTCTGCCAGGTCTTCTGTTTTATCCACAAACTGGTTTCCCTTTAGCTGTGTTGGCATCTCTCTGCTTAGGTGATGCCATGACTGTCTGCCAGCTTTATTTCACATTACAAAATCCTGAACACTGACTGGAAGAGACTGAAAGGTCCCTCTTGATTTTAGAGGAAATATGCCTTATTTCAACATAGCTATGGGCTTCCTATTTGTTTTTTACATCAGTGCTGTGTTGCTAACTCTGTTTATTAGTAGTCTTATAGTATTTGATGTCCTGTAAAATTATTCCCAACTCTCACTGTCAAGTGATTAAACAAGTATCTCAGCCTTCACTTAAAAAATGCATTTACAGGTTCAGTGTTGTTGAGAAGTAATTGAAAAATACTGTTTGAAGCACCTGAAAAATAGTGGAAGTGAATGTGGAAAAATGGTGGAAGTGCTTATGTACTCTGCAAAGTGAGAAATTAGAACATAAGTAAAAAATAAAGTTCTCTCCTTTTTTTTTTTTTTTTTTTCCCCTATGAAAGTCCCACGATTTTTAAGTTAAGTTTTGGGAGAAAGATTAACTTCAGTTAATCTTCAGTCAAGTCGTGCTCCTGCACTCTTTGGGGTTGATAGCGTTGTCTGTGTTTTCCCCAATTACTTATGCTGTTCTCTTACTCAAACCTCTCTTCAAAAGGAGTGGGTCAAAGTAGATGGAGGATGTAGGTTTGGCTTAGCACCGGCCTTCACCCATTTTCAGGTTAAAGGAGACCCACAAAGGGAGTCAGTGTTGGTATTTCCTTTCCTCAGCCAGCCCACCCCACTTTTTATTCTTCACTCTTCATTTAGAGTTAGAGAAATTCAAAAGGTTCTCTTTATTTTTTGGAATTTGCTGCATTTCCCCTTGTGAATGCAAAGATTCCCCTGCCCTAGTTTGTCTAAAAAAATCCCTGACGACACTGACAGTGTGCCATCTGCAGCCCTTGGAGCGTGACTGGGGCAACACTCAGCGTTTACAAAAGAGTGCTGTTCTCTCAGAGGTTTGAATTCTATCCATACTGATGTTACTTATTAAATAAAGACTTTATTTCCTGATGTTTTATTCATTAAAAACCAAAGGTTTATTTAAAATGTTAGGCAGAGAAAGGACTTCAGGGATGCATTGGCTTTGTGTTGGCTCTTAGATCAGGGGTGACTTCCACTCTGTATAGTTCGTGTGTAGGTGGGGTGCTTGTGTACCACGGCAAACACAAGAATGAGCAAGTTCTGTGGGTTCCCTGTACCAGGCATCTGTTCTTAGTTGTACTGGGCCTGAATAGGCACAACCCCGTTTCCCTTCAATGGTGTCTGGTTTGTGTTAGCACGAGTGAAAGGTGATTCAGGTCTGGTGAGGTGTCCTAAGCAGGACAAAAGGCTCCCTTTTCTGGAATGGCTTTAGGAAGGTCAAAGCAGTCTTGATCAGGTTTTGAAGCCAGTGACCTTTTGCAAGGCAGGCTGATTACCGCTCTGCTCTGTGCTGTGGAATTTGGGCTGGAACCTTATCAGCTTTGGAGAAGTGTCTGCCAACATGGAAAGATTACCTGACATTAGAAATGGATGCTGCAACTTAGATAAAAACTTAGATGATGGAACGTAAGTTCAGTCCCTGGCTTTGCTGACTGTCTGGCCTAGGAGTTCTTAGGAACCACTTTTTCTCTGCCTCAGTTCTGCTTTTTCGGGTTTTTTTGGTCCACATCCCATTTCTGCATTCTCCCAAGATACATTCTGTTTCCCACCCACGCCTTTCCTCATCTGAGAATTACTTAAGTTCCTGAAGAGGAGTCCTGTGAAATGTATCCTACACAGATGCACTGCTGGGGTGGAGCTGGAAATAGAGCATGGGTGGAAGGAAGTGACTGGGACAGGGGTGAAGGAGAAAGGTGGTATATGGGACAATGTCACACTGCCACGCCAGTAGACGGCAGAGTAGAACTGCTCCTTTCCATGGTGCTGTGGGTCTAAATGAGCTTAAGCTGATCTTGCAGTGTCCCCCACAGAGGCCTCCATAAGACCATGGTGCACACACAGAATTGAGAGCAGCCACAGCAGTCAAGATAAAATTGTGCAGAACATGGTATCCATTTAGGAAAGGTCTTCCTAGAGGTGATCCTTCTATGCCTGATTATAGTGCCTGGCCTTTTCCATCAACTCCCTGCCATGAGGGCCTTTTTGTCTGGTGTCCTACTGTTTGGAGCTACCGACTTCTTTTGCCTATCCACCTGTCAGCTAACAAGCTTCTCCAAGTTCCTTGGGGCTCTTGATTTCTCTTTCCCAGTGTTATGTACATGTCTTAGCAACTGACTCTCACAGAAACTCTCTAATCACCACCATGGTCTCTGGGGAATGACAGAGGGTTTCTTTGTGTGCAAATTAATGAGCTAGTGTAAGTAAAATCAAGAAAGAACAAGGCTACAGTAATGCAAAACCCATTATTCTTTTATTGGACAAGTGTAGTTCTAATGCTCACACTTGAGGGTATGCTAGCAAACATGTTAAAAATGCTTGGAACATAGAAACTGACTGCCTGACACCTCTTGTTTCCTATGAAGCTTTACAACTAAATTGATACACGGGGTCATCATGGCCCTTGAGCCAGCACCATGGAAGCCACTGCTAAGTTTGCCATTGACTTCATCAGCTGAGAAACTGAGCACTAAACTCTGGCTTGTTCAAGAACAAAACTCCTGCCTCTGATCTTCCTGGAAGAAATCAATATTCTTTCTTATTGGATTACAGCTGCACAAGTGCTGTGCAGTCTTGAAGCATGGCCAGCTTATCCTTTACAGGGAATGAGGTCTGCAAGTTGGAGGAACTGCGGTCACCTAAGTCATTAGCTTTATTTGTCTATTCTAAGCCAAAAGTGTATTAACAAGGGCAGATGAAACTTGTTTAGGCATCCATGGGGGAAACACAATGTACCTAAAAAGTAGACTCCTGACAAGTGCAGTATTTGTATTTACTGAGAGAGCAAGCGGCCTGACCTACTCCAGGGTTTGACTAGAGTAGAGCTCCTGGCTAGTTATGGCATTAGAGACCTTTAAGACAATATAAAAGAGACTGTCAGTAAACCTGGCTAGTTAGGCTTCTGGTTTTATTGATGGATCTATGCTCACTTAATCAGGTATTGACGCTTCTAGTGTCATAAATACTTGGAGTTCTCCTGTGCAGGCCGACCTTTGTTGCAGTGGAATTACACTGAGGGCTGTACATGTGATGCCAGGTGCAGTACATCAGAGACCTCCTGATGTACTTTAGCACACTCTCAGCTACTGGTGCTGAGAAGCTGGTAGGGATCACTGCACTGGTTCCAAGTACAAAGTAGAAGGCAGGAAAGTCTAGTTCATGTTGGAAAGCTTATAGTGTGTTTCCACCTCATTTGGAGTGATTGTGCTAGGAGGCAATTTATACAAAGTTGCTAGGTGAAAGAAAGTTGCACGTGTTCTGAATAGCTATACGTTTATATGAAAAAGGTAATAGTGCATATGCCATTGACTTGAGTATCATAAACCTGTATGCCATAAGCAATTTTAACTGGGGGATACAACTGCCAGTGCAGCTTGAAGGAATCCTCCACAATCGCTGTTGCAAGTGTGTGGGCTGGTAATTTACTCATTAGCTCCAGAGGGAAAGAATTGTATCTTCAGCAGACAGCTGATGAGTCTTGGGATTTTTTTGTGAGCCTAATTGCTGTTCTGTAATCAGTGAACCTCATCCCACCCTGTCTGTCCCCAAGCTTTCCAAGTGAGGTACAATCTTTCAAGCATTTTGAAATGGGCAGTCATACTCTGTCATCCTGCAGACAATGAATTTCCACTGACGATCCCTGCATGAGAGGCAAGAGAGAGATATTAGTGATCCAGAGTGGCAGAGGATAAGACTACACAAGTAAGAATAACTTTACCCCAGGTACTGTGGTAACAAAACCATCTGCCTGCCATTAGCTAACTTTCCTCTGGGTGCTTTGTGGTTTTATGGGATGGAAGGAGATTAAATATGTCTGATATAATTCCTTCACACTTCCTTACAAGGTGAGAAAATCAGCTTCTCTGAATAATGAAGTCTCTGAGTACCCTTCAGAAAACAGTGACTCTTGGTGGTGATCAGTCCTAAATCGACTTTAAATCAGTGACCAAGAGGAAAAGGATGTTTCTGTCAAAAGTCATTGACGTGTGATATATTGCTCAGGAATGTGTTCAAAGTAAAATTGTGTGTGATTTTCAAGTAATTTCTAAGTGGGGAGTTATTCACACAGCAAAATTCACTTCTTTTATTTTCTTCTTTTTTTTTTTTTTTTTTTTTTCCCCAAGTCATCTAGCTTCAATCTTTTATTAAAGATATGGGGGAATCAATAATGAGAGAAATGAAATTCACTTGTCATCCTTGATCTCCACAAGTCACATGTGAGGCAGAGTAATGTATATGAATATAAGGAGAGTTTATGCTCTTCCTAGTCTGAGTAATTGGATGTCTGTGTTCTCTCTCAGGAGGGTGATACAATGCCTAATAACAACTGCTAGCTGGAAGCATGACTGGAGCAGCAGGATTCAGCAGTGAAAGCTAGTAGTCTACTGTCCAATAGGCTGCAGGTTTCCACCTGATTTCATTGTGTGTTAAATTTCCCCTTGACAAAAAGACGTAAGTTCAAAGGATCGAATACTGTCCTGCTGTGGAGCAAATGCTCAATTTAGGCTGCTTGGTACTGGCTAACAGGAGTTCACATCTAAAGTACAGTCCTTGCAGATGGAGGCCATCATTTAAATTGGTAGTGGGTAATACACAGGGAGGTTTCTGAGGGTTTTGATTTTTGCTAACGGTGATCTCCTAAACGTGAGGCACGCGACAGGTAATGCTGCTGGAGTGATTCAATAGGAGCTAGCTTTCCAAGACTCCTGCACCATCCTGATTTCTGGTGGCTGGCTGTAAACGGTGATGAAACTGGTGCAGAGCCTGCTGTCTTTCAGGGATGTACTGAGACACCTGAGCCCAGGTTTTGGTACGAGTGGCTCTTACGTATTTTCATTGGTTGGGTGACTCTACCCTGAAATAAGAGTAATTTGACGCTTAAGCTCTGTGTAGGTGTAAAGTGTCTCATTTCAGCCTTCATTAGCTGAGGTTTTTAATTGGAAATTTACAATGCCACTTTATCAGTTTATGCTGAGTGTTGTTTGAAATGGGTCTGTCTCGTACTCATCAGCAAGTCTGTGTTTAGTTATATAGTGTGTAATTTTGGTTTTCTTTAGGCTTTTCCTACATGGGTTTCAATTGTAATTTCCTCGTAAAACCAAAGGATAATGAAATGCAAGATTCATTTTTAGGTTTATTTTAGGAAGTCCTCATTTGGATTATATGCATGCTATTCAAAGACAGTTATTACTCTTTTGGTCACCAAGCTAGACAAGACCAAAAAAAAAACCAACCCAAAAGGTGACACATACGTGGATTAACAGGATTATGTGAGTCAAAATTAAGATCTGCTAAACTAGTACCTTTTGGTAGACAGACTTTTAGCTCAAAAGCTGAAGTAAAATAATTTTTCTAAACCAGGGTATTGTAAAGTTAAAAGTTGAGTTCTTTAAAATAAATGTATTTTAGTTACCTGAATTAATAACATGCTTTAAAATATCAGAACAGATTTATTTCTGAAGTCGTAATTTAAGCTTGAACTTGCAGACACTCTGGCGTATATCCACGTGGTTGATAGCCAATAGGTTTATGCATTTAATGTCTTAAGACATCTTTTTATGCATTACTTATGTTTGAAGTTACGCATATGTCCAACTTTTCAGGATGTAGACAATTGCTCTGTACCATTGTTACTGTGTTTTTAATTCAATAGTAATCAGCCTGTTTCAATTTGTAGATCCCATTCACGTTTTCCAGTGGGGGTGCAGATCATATCTGGACTTGTCCAGTGTGGCACACTCTAGAATATATGTATGAACTTGCCTCTGCAAATCGCTAACACCAGTTTGTAGGTCCTCTCCAGATTGCTCATTTCCTGCATTTTCCTTGGCTTAGGGAGTCAATATTGAATTGTCACCTTTACTCCCCAGCTGTCATGTGCTGTCAGATTTGAATTTTTGATGCTACAGGGAAGATATCTTTTATATCCAAATATTGCCAAACAATCTGTTTCCAATTCAGTTAAAAAAAAATCTATGAATTCCTTTTCCTATTGAGTTTGGCAAAATCCTCTTTCTTTGATCATATGAAACTTATTAGGGACCTAAAATACCTTATAATTTAGCTCAGTTGAGATCGGTAGATACGCAGCTTGTTCAGGCATTTCAGATGTACTTACTGTCAGGATATCTGGGTGTTGATCTATCTCTCAGTGGTGATGTCTGAGCAGTTAAGAAACTAATGGCTCTTCAGATCACCCAAATAAGAGCAGAGAACAGTTTCGTAAAAGAAATGAGATTTTGACAGTCTTCACATGCTGTTTTTACATTAGGCCATGAGTACTAAACTGTGGTACCTACCAAGCATGTCTGGTAATCCCCACCTCCTGTCCAAGCTGCTTGCTGCAGGTTGGGTGGGCAATGCTGCAGTGATGCTCTCTGGGCTCAAAAGACAGGTCCAGCCAGACCACAGCTCCCGAACAAGGTTCCATGAGGCACTCATGTCTTCCTCCCTTAGCATGTTTCAGAGTTCAGACTGGTCTAGTGGAAGATGTCTCCCTTCCAGGGCAGGTGGAACTAGATAATCTTTAAGGTCCCTTCCAACCCAAACCATTCTATGAATCTATGATTATTTATAATTTTGGAAGCTATTTTACAACGTACATGTCTATGTGGGTATTTTCAGTTGTTTACAGCCAGCTTCACACACCCCCTCTGAAACTTGCCTGTGTCACTCTGTTTAACAAAAAGTACTGCTTTTCCCTGTAAATGCTAACTTATGTATGTCCATAGGTCAGCCTGTCTGCAACAATATCACCACCAGTCCCCCAAACATGCTCCCGGGGTACTTCAGGCCTCTGCTAATTCTTTCCAGCTGCTTTTGTTTTGCTTTACAGACAGTTGTTTTCTCCTTTGACCCATTTAAAGTGGAGCTGAAAAATGTAACCACTTCTGAAGTCTGTTCTCCACACATGAGCACAGCAGCTCCTTCATTCATTCCTGTTACACAGGCATGGAAACGCACAGAGAGATATTATGGAAGAGGAGGTGGGGATACCACCTTTCTAAACTTTCTGCAGCTTTTGCCAGAGGCATCCCCTGCTCTCTCAAATATCTGTGTATGAGCAGTGACCTCAGTGATGCAACATCTTAGAGAGTAAGAAAGGAAGATATGATTTCTGCAAGTTTATTCAAAAAGTCTAAAAGTACTGAGCTGTTTGAAGTAATCAGGAAAGCTTAAACTAAAATACCCCCAGAGGCTTTTTTTTGTGCCTCTTGTTAGCTCAAGAGCATTGTCCATCATGGGCTAAATAGTATGGACACAATTTTAATGTGCTTAAAAATGAAAAGCAGTCTCGAAATCTACAGCATCTTTACACAGACAAGCTGCATGTGTGTTCTCCTGGCAGGCTGAAACTTGGAATAGATTTTTCTGCTCCTATTCTGCCTCAACCAGATGCAAAGAACCATTTAGGCTGACAAACTCTGCTGACTTGTGAGTATACCACTCAGGGTAGTCTGACATGAGTTTGAATTATGAACTGGTGTAGCAGGAATATTTTTCACTTCATACACTAGACAACACAAGCTGGTTTTAGTCATTCTGGAAGTTGGGAGCCAGAAAGTTCATTAGCACAGGAAAGTCTCCTGGATTGCAATTCATAATATGTTTTCTCTACAGTTTTCATCTGCTACTATTTTGCAGGTTCGTCTCTGTTGTCACAGCAGTGGCAGGACAAAGGTGTTGGTGCTTTCTTCCCTTTCTAGGTGCTGTGGTCACATAACCTGTGAGGACCTTTACTCCTGATGTACATCCTGATGTACATCAATAGCCTCTGCTCCTGCCTAGTGCCCCCACTGCTACCCCATTCTGAGGGTTGTGTTAAGCCTTCAGCAGTCAAAGGTAGAAATTTGCTTAGAGGCATCCATCACCTCAACTGCCCTTTTTTTGAGGCTTGTCTTTGTGATTTCTGACTTTTCCCTGGTCCATATCTAATGGAGGCTGGAATCCAGCTGCAAGGGATGCATTGTCTGCTTTATCTCCCTGCTTTCTGCCACAGTTATGAGGAACAAAGATAACAGCACTGGGAAATATTTAAGAGAAAAACTCCAGAACAAGGGATGTGCCTTGCAACCCTGTAAATTTTTTATCTAAAGGGATAAACACATACTGATTCAGTTAACTGTGAAAGTTACTCTCGGACTTGTGGGAACAATTTGCAGACATGGCTTCCATTTGGCAATAAACAAGCTAATGAATTTTTGGCAGAAAATTACAGTTATGGAATTGCAGCTAATGTGTTACCATTTCTGGACAAGCCGCCTTATTTTAAGTAAGCTTTTGTCTGAGGGGCTCCTAGTGAACTCCAGCAAATTGAGTATCACAGTGACAAAAGCACCTTGGTTCCTTTTAGTACTAGAGGAATCTTAACTGCTGGTGTGTTTAAACTCCCACTTCTCTTTTCTTTCCTCCCTTCTCTTGTAGCCAGTTTTGGCAGTGATATGCCAGCACAGTGCACCTTGCCTTGCTGTCTGTGCTGTGTTTGATAACAAATGCTTTAATATGCTGGACTGAGGTGTCTAATAAAAAAAACATCAGCAAAGAAATAGCTCACAGTCAATATATTAGAGGTGAGCTTGAGAGTAAAGAATCAAAATCCCTCTCCCACAATCAGGTTTCAGTGACTATTCGCACTCTTCTTAAGCTTGCTCTGTAAGAATCTCTGTAGTCTCAGGCAATCAGCACTGTGGGGTTTATGTTAAGGCCAAATTAAAAATAGTTAAATAATTTTCTGGAAAGGGATCAATGTGCATTGCCTTAATTCCTGGTGTGGCCTAAAATCTGTTAGAAATGTGTTGCAATGGTTTGGGCAGTTTACAGCATTCACACTGCAGTTTGTAGGGTCTGATCTTTGCATGTTGGCAGATTCCCTGCTTCTTTGCAAAGAAACAGTAAGTGCCTCATTCCCTGAAAGGACAGGGTGTTCAAGCTGAGTTTTTACTGAGTTAGATGAAAGACACTCCAACTAGAGGTAGGCGAGAAACAAAACTAAACATTTGCTTTGCACTTTGCGTAGCTCAGATTTAGCCTAGCCTCCTATTGAGCATTTTTCACTGCTCAGATGGACATAGCAAATGATCCACTTGTACGTGAAGGTGCCCTATGCCTGATACACCACCCGGTACAATTAACCATACCCACTATGGTCCTCAGAAGTGCTCACCTGCTGCTGAATACCACAGCAGATGATGTGTAGCTGTGCACTGACGGGGGGAAACAGGAAAGGAAGACCTTTTTAAAAATAAAATAATTAAAAGTTCTAATGAAACAGGTGAAAAGCAAACCTGTCTACAGCAGAGAAAGTTGTGGTTGCCCCGCGGATGTAGTAGTCATAAGTGTACATCATCATGTCCATATCTTCTCCATAGTGTCCTGGATATTCTGTTGTTAACCTTTTACATTAAGAAAAAAGAAGTTAATACAATTCAGCATCTTATAAAAAAACACTTGACAATGCAACTCAAATAGTAAATTTTTCCTGCTGCTTTGAAAGTTCTTGTTTCTTATCAGCTGCAAAGATTCAGTGTCACCTGTGAGACTGCCTTTTCCTTCTACACAACTAATTCATGTAGTTATTTGCATACATTTTGGTAAGTTTAGAACTGTTAAGAGCAAGTTGGAGTATCTTATGTATATACATCTCTGCAGCTCTGGCATCGAAGCAGTGTGAACATGAGCCTGTCTACCACTTATGTCTTTATTGCAGTGAGCTGCTCCATCCTCTTTTGACTCTGGTTTGCTGCTGTGGAGTGCTGCAGATGTTGCCAAGTCAAATAACTGCAAGCATTTATCCATTTATGAATTATATTAAATGAATGTAGCAATTAATCCACTCTTTGTTGTTCCCATTTTCTGCCTAGTTTATAATGTAAAAATATGGGCCTGGGCAATATTTGTTCCATGTATTTTATCTAAGAAGCTCAAAGTGATTTTGCACTTATTAATCAAATTGTGGTTACTGCTTCCCTGGGAAACAGGCAATACAGTACTTGGTTTTAGAGATAATGAACAGATGCAGGAAGGAGCTGGGATCTTGACCAGTACTTTATGTCAACATTATGTTAGAGGTCAGGAATGGAAACCTGGCACTAGTCTTTCCTCGTATTACTCCATTTTATGTGGGAGTTGCTAGTGGCGTTGTGTCAGCATCACTTTGAAATGGCACAGGGAAGAATTAAGTTCCCTGTAAGGGAGCTGCTGTCTCTGTGGAAATGAGTAGTTCAGTTCCTCTAGAGACTAACAGGGTTAAGATGCCTCTACAGAAATCCTGACAACCATTTTTTTTTTACTTCATTCAGCCCAGCAGCAGTGCTTGAATGATGCTTGAAGGTGATCTTTGCACTTACCAGCCAAGCACTCATGTACATGTTTAGATTTCCAGTGGGGTCTGGGCACAAGCTTAAATATTTTATTCTTTAGGAATATAATTATTGGGATAGTTTTAAGTTTTTAAAATTAGATGCTTTGGGTGCATTTGGAGCCCAAACCAGTAACTGTTGGAATACTCAGAAACAGAAAATTTACCTGAAAACTGAGGGGCTCTGGAACATTGCGCTGTTCTCTCCTAGAGCCACTTGCTATAAAAAAAATACTCCTCTGAAATTGCCATCATTCTCTGTGCTTTTAAAATGTTTTTTTTGGTTACTTTGTCTGCCCTATTTTTATGGTTTTTACGTCTTCTTTGCAAAGCAGATGTTTTTTCTTTAATTTTCAAAAGCTGAGGCTGACCTGGACTTAAGTCACATCATTCGGTTGTAACATCAGTCCTTGTAACAAATCATTATTCCTTGACAACTGAAAAATGGGATTGAGTGTGAAGCTCAAGCATGGCCTTTATAAGATCCCTAAGTGTCAGCAGTCAACTTCTTTCTTTGAAAATCTCATTCTCAATTCCTTTGGCCATGGCAATCATCAAACTGATCAGTTGTAGTACAAGAGCACCTGTCCTCAAGTGTGCTTGGGAAGCAGAAGATCCAGCCTGGTCACAGTGTCTGTTGTCAGATCTCTGACCAAGGGCCCCTGGATTTATGGAGGCCTTGGAACTACAGCAGTGTTTCACAGCTCATGCAGACAGCTGCCATGGACTAGGAGAAACAGAAGAAACCATGTACATGAGCAATTGTCAGGATGGATGGATAGACAGAGTCACCAATACACTCTGCAAGTGGAAAATTAGAGCCACAGTTTTCAGTCCAGCTCCCGAGAAAAGTCAAAAATGAAACCACTATGGAATTTAAGGGAACTGGCTCTGACCCAGGCAAAGAAAATAAATATAAATATTATAAAAGTTTGTTTCCCATGGCTTCTCACTGGTTAGCTGGTGGGTTTTTTTAGACTAAAGATCATCACTTGAATGTGTTTCTATCAAACAATGGCAAACCTGATTTATTTGCTATTTTGATTGAAGGCTGATGTTACCATTTTTGCTTTCAGGACATCTCCCCTTGTGTTCCAAATATATATTTATTTGTCAGTATCAGGCATTTGAAAACTCTGACTTCAATACCTCTTTACTTTGACAGCCTATGACTTGAATCTATCATCCAGTTTTATGGCCCCATGGGAGAACCTTTAGCTGAACACAAGCTGGTCCCTTGGTATAGCCAACTTGCTGAAAGCCCTTCAGTTTGCAAAGAGCTGCTTTCAGGGCCAAGCACTCCATGCCCAGAGCTGTAGCGAGAGCTGAAGTATACTGCACAAAGCCTGACCTCTGCTACATGGTCTGCATTCTGTCCATTTTCTTTACACAGAAATCAAGCCCTTGAGGAGAACTTTTTTGTATGCATGAGTCTTCCTTCTGTGAAGCTGTGGGTCTGAACCTGGGAACTTGAGCCTATTTCTGGATCCATAGCCAGAACCCAAGAGAAATAAGAGTTACATCTACGCTAGTAAGTTAAACAGCACCAGAGAATGTTTGTGGGCGCTGTAGCTCAATTGCCTATACATGTAATCTATTAGAGCAACCCCTGGGACAGTTTTAGCCCGGATCACCTAGCAGAATCTCAATACCTCAAAGACACAGCAGGCAGAATGTGGACACCCTGTTTTGGAGGGTAAGACAGGTTAATGGTGTGGCTGCTTCCTCTGCCAGAGGAGAGTCCCCATATTTAGTTTACTAATTTGGAGCCTGAGCGTGTGATAGTGTGTCTTCGAAGATTCCTGAGGTGTAGCAGGTTTTTAAAATGTGGCATGAAAACCAGCTATAGAGCAGAATTTAGTTCTGCATTCCCCCATCAGCTCCAGGGTTTTGGGTTTTTTAGGGTTATTATGAGAAAACGCCAAGACATGTTTATATGTATGTTCCACCAAATGTGTTTTGTAACATCTGTTTGGCGTTCATCTAGGAAAATGTTCTGTGATCTTGACCAGCACTACGTACTGGGCAGACAAGACTGTGCAAAACACAAGGTTAAAAAGCAGCTTGCAGTTCTACTGAGAGACAGAACTGAGAGTTAGCTCTTTGAACTTGTTGACAAGCTCCTGCATTGCTGTGAAGGGTCTCGCAGACCTTTCACAGAAGCAGGTGGTGTTTTTTGAAGTGAATGGATGCAGTAGTGAGCTTTCATTTAGCTTCCCTCTTCTTCTGCCTGCTGTCGTCTTCCCCTCCCTCTCTATTAACTTTTCCACATTATCATTCAGCCTCCTAAGGCTCTCCCACTAAGCATATTTGAAAATCAAATATATGCAATTACTGAAAGTATGTGATTTGGGGACTTGAGCTGCTCTGCAGTTTGTCTTATTACATAGAGAGATGCCTACTGACTCCTTTTGTTCTGGAGAGAAAAGTTATAAATAGTGTTATGACAGCAATGTTAAAGTTCACTTGGGTCTGTGTGGTCTGTCTGTCTAATTCAGTTCTCTTTGATGTTTGCTGTACTCGTTTATGA
This sequence comes from Loriculus beryllinus, assembly GCA_039877255.1. Taxonomy (NCBI): domain Eukaryota; kingdom Metazoa; phylum Chordata; class Aves; order Psittaciformes; family Psittacidae; genus Loriculus; species Loriculus beryllinus. The sequence goes on along the minus strand of JBCJKH010076723.1, from coordinate 74,599 downwards.
AACTGTTCCCTTAAGTCCCTGCATCTCAAAATCATCTGGATTGCGCTGTATCATCTGGGTGGAAATGCAATTGATTGTCGTATAGCAGGGCTCTGTGGTGTGACCTAGCTCTTCTTTATCGTCCCCATTTTTGGAATCCGGGCTACGTCGCACAGAAGATCTGCACTGAGGGATACTCTGGTGTCTAATACATAGGGATATTCAGTAGGTGATTTTCTCATCATGGAAGGGAGAAATTCTGGTCATTTAATTCAGCCATTAAGGGTTTTCTCGAAGTGGTCTGCCCAGCACAGGATAGCAGTTCCCTCAGCATTTGTTGTAGTTTGGTCTGTAACCTTGTTATCAAGTGTTTCACATCAACTGTGAATCACCTTACAGACAAGTAATTTATTTACAAACTTGTTAACATTTATAAGGCACGTGTGGCAATACATGGTTTGTAACTGAGAGGAGTTATGAAACAAGTGAGAGAATTTTTGCACTAGTTGGTGAGAGTTTGCCTGCCCACATGAGCCTGGACTCCCAAGGATTCCAAGCCCGAAGGCAAGACCCATTTGGGAAGAACCATCCACAGTAATCTGCACAAGGGCCCTGTAAGCGCTTCTAGCGCTGACCTCTTGACAAAGGAAACTGAGCTAGGGGAGTAGTGAGAAGTTTGGGAATAGTGAGAAGTTTGGGACAAAAGTCCCTGCTGCTGTTTTGGAGCATATAACCCATAAACCTAAGGCCTCTATAGCCAAGCCATAGTGCTTGTGGTGCCTGAGAAGGATACATGAAGGAAGGCTCTAGGAGAGAAGTTTGCAAATCTGCTGTGTGAAGATCTGTGTTATGCTGATCGTGGGACCTAAGCACTCGGTAGTTTGGTGTCAAATGAACTCCAAGGAGGCAGAGGATCTGTGTAGGGGCTAGCAGGGTATGTTTAGTGGGATTGTTTACTAAACCCAGATACGAACATAGGTGAGGAGAGAGAGGAGAAAGCAGGTAATTCTACATAAAAAAACCTGGAAGGAAAGGTTTGTGAGAAGGGATAAGAGTAGTTTGGCATGTGTGTGGGAGAGCAGGAAAACATGACAGAAAAAGGTATTTTCAAAATGGGTTTTTTAGCTGGGACAGAGTAGATGTGGGGTAGTTTAGCTTCTGACTGGTTTGCATCACCGCACCCATCCCCACGTTTTTCTAATGTACTATACCCCTGTAAATCTGCTCAGGGTAGGAAACATTGGAAAAAGGTACAAAAATATTTAACATGGCTACTGTTGTTATTGTTGTAGTCTGAAACTAGTAATGTTGTTTAATTTCCATGGTGAAGAATTACTGTTAGAGATTAATAGAAAACACAGTTACTCATTTAGCACTGAGAAGTGTGTTTAGTACTAACCCGCAGTGATCCTTAGCACTCTTTGTAATGACTGACTTCAGAAATAGTTATTCTCAGTCTATGGTTTACTGATCAGAAGATCAAGTCCCACCAGTGGCCTTATTAATACTGTACAGCCTGCCCTTTGGAGAAGTAAATGGGAACTGTGGGTATGCCTTGCCTTCAGGTATCAAGCAGATGAAAGAAATGAGTCTTTTGAAATATCAAAGACAGTCAGTGGTAGAGCTCATGGTTTCTTGCTCAGAGTGTTGAAAATACTTATTCCCTGCTAGTAAGTACGTTGTTTCAGAGTGCTCTTACATTTTTCATTTCTTGTGCAACTGCAGTGCTAACAAGACGAACAGAAGAAGCTGTTTCATTTTGAAAGGAGAACATAATCTTTGACATCAACTTTCTGACCTATGAGGAAGAGGAGTGTCCCCTGAATGGCCTTGCTATTTCAGACATTATTTACAAATGCTTCAAATGTATGACTCTCCCAAAGGAGAATTTTTTTTCCAAGAGCCAAGAGCCTGCATGTTGCATTCCGAGAACATGGGAATTATATGCCTCTTCAATCAATTTCAATTCTTCCTCCAGCTGGAAAACAGTGGTCATCCCCTTTTAAAAAGCACACTGTGCTGAAAAGCCAAAGCTGGTCTTTGTAAACTGTGTGCTGCTGATGCTCCCAGTATAGGTAGATCCCACATTGCTGGGGTGCCAGAGAACTAAAGGTGACATGGAACTGCTCTAGAGATAAGCAATTTTCTCATGTGGCCACATCATGTGTATTTTGGGATTGAGTTCAGGCTCCAGGATCTGGTATCTCAGATTCTCCTAGAAACATCACTGGCCTTCTGTTTCCATTCACAGGGCTGAGGAGCCACAAGGCCAGCACAGTGGGACCACAGCTCTTGGAGGCGTTCATGAGCTACTGCAGTAAAGATAAAAGCAGCAGCAGAGAGCTCAGGGCATCTTATACCTCTTCCTCAGGAAAGACATGTCTGAAATAACATTAACCAGCTTTCCAATGATAAGTGAGTTTCTCCTAGGATGGCTCTGAAAGATGGTCCAGGAGATTGAGCTGTAAGGTTGTATTTGCTGGGATATAAAATAAATCTCAGTTAAATACCTTTACTTAAAAAAAAAAGAGAAGGAAGGAGGGAAGGAAGGAAGGAAGGAGGGAAGGAAGGAAGGAAGGAAGGAAGGAAGGAAGGAAGGAAGGAAGGAAGGAAGGAAG
>JBCJKH010076723.1:61479-71902 GCA_039877255.1 Loriculus beryllinus | reverse complement strand
ACTGGAGCATCTCCCATATGAAGACAGGCTGAGAAAGTTGGGACTGTTCAGCCTGGAGAAGAGAAGGCTGCGTGGAGCCCTCATAGCAGCCTTCCAGTATCTGAAGGGAGCCTATAGGGGTGCTGGAGAGGGACTCCTCATTAGGGACTCTAGTGACAGGACAAGGGGTAATGGGTTCAAACTTAAACAGGGGAAGTTTAGATTGGATATAAGGAAGAAATTATTTATTGTTAGGGTGGTGAGGCACTGGAATGGGTTGCCCAAGGAAGTCGTGAGAACTCCATCCCTGGCAGTGTTTAAGGCCAGGCTGGACAAAGCCTTGTGTAGCATGGTTTAGTGTGGGGTGTCCCTGCTTATGGCAGGGAGGTTGGAACTAAGCAATCTTAAGGTCCTTTTCAACCCTAACTATTCTATGATTCTAAAAGAAGATTTCGGCATCAAAAGTCATAAAAAAGAAGGTTTTCAGCACTTTTTTTTTGGTGGCATTTTAGCATTTTATTCCAAGAGTAGCCTTTTCTCTGTATGGCAAAATCACCATGGAATCGCACACTGGTTACGGTTGTAAGGGATCGTAAAGATCTAGTTTCAACCCTCAACACCTTCCACTAGACCAGGTTGCTTAAAGCCCTGTGCAACCTGGCCTTTAAGACTCAAGTACAACCCCAATTTTATAACAAATGAGGAAGGTATAACTGTTTCAGACACTATATTATTCGGTCTAAACTTCAGCCCCTGTATGAAGAAGCAAGAACAAAGTGCTGGAAAACAACTGAAAAATCTCACCTGTATTTTGAAAGGTGAATTAGGCAGTAATAAGCCTCCATAAAAGTTTCACAAGGTTCACAGGCCAATTTCCAGAGGAAAGCTAAGGTAATACCTCTAGTGGAAGCATTCAGTAAAATGCAGAAATCCAATGAAAAGTAGTTTTTACTCTGTTTGCCCTTAATCTTAAATATTAGCAAGGCTAATGCACATTTTTCCCACAGAAAACCCAAGTCTAACACTCAGCCTGCCTTTGAGGATTTAAGTTCATAGGCTGTTCAGTGACAGTATTCTGATTCTTGCATAGAAACTTCTCATTCAACTCCCAAGTAAACCCACAGCAGGGCAGTTGAAGCCTAGGGAACTCCTCTAATCCTAGGGCACCATCCCTTTGCCTGGAGGAGATCTACCTCCTCAAATGTCTCCACTTCCTTGAAAGTGGAAGAAACATGTACAGTTCAGGAAAAGCTGTTTCCTTAGAAAGGCAACACAGAGAATCCATCTGAGTACCACTGAATTCTTGCCCACTTTCCCCTTGTCATTACAGACTTCACAGAACTCTGCTTTATATTAAAAACTTCCAGACATAATAAGAAATACAACCAAGCAATTAACATTTTTCCTATTATAATTTAATTAGCATTTTATAAGGATTGCTTAAGAATAAGAAACATCTTTCTGCCTCTCTCAAATGGACTATGCTTTCATGTGTGACTGATCTGGAAACACAAGCAAATCCCTCAGCATTTGCAATTGCAATCATAAGTGCACTAGGGTTCCCTCCCAGACCAGCTCAGCAGCTTTGTGTTCTAGTGCCTTGAATACAACCTGAATCAAGCCAGAAGCTCATTAGATGCTAATTTCAGCTGGCATTCTGCAAGACTTCGCTAAGTCATTTGACCTCTTCAAGCCTCACAACACAGCTTGAAAGATTCTTGGAAAGCCAATGTTTCAATGTAAAGCAGATGCTTTGCGTAAACAGATTCTTCCCGGGTAGGTATGCATGGCCATGAAGACTCATTCATTCACTGACAGACTATACTGGTGGGAAGCAGCTTTGTAAGCTCTAAAGCCAAGGTGCAGAATTTCACATTCTACCAAGGCAATTTCAAAAGAAAAATACTCCAATAAAACTACTCTGGCTGGACAGATTTAATAGTTTCAACTAAATGAATTATGATTGCATCATTTTTGTACTGTAGCTCTTAAGCATGTAAAATAACTTCAGAATTTTTAAACATAGACACATTTTCAAACACACGATCCATACCACCACACAACACAATTCCTATTAAAGTGAACAGGCTATACCCTCAAAAATCCCTCTTTCTTGGGCTAGATTGAATTTTTCTCATGAGATAGGCATTTTTGAAATCCCAGGACACTTTACTGTCTATCTAAAATATCCTCAGATGGGACTCCTCTTAGAGCAATTCCAGAAGCATGCACCTTTCATGATCATTAGAGAGACCACGTCCAAAAAAGAATGAAAGATGCAGAAACTAAGCAGAATAAATTAGGAATAATGTATGGTTTGATGCAAACAAAAGCTACAAAAATGTAAGATACATGGAAAACAAAATGACAGAGAAAGCAGTGTATTAGGAACCAAGTATGAATGTAGTAAAGGCCAAGTCAAACCGGGTCCAACTGCTGGCTAATGCTGTGTGCCCTTTTCCAATGGATAATAGTCTTGGTGCTATTTTGGAACCCTCACTTAAGATTCTTTGCTAAAGGGCTTTCCACAATTCACAGTAACAATGGAAACCTGCAGTTTGATGGCCTTTCTTGGAAAAGAGCTTGTAGCTGAAAACCTCCCCCCAGAGTGGAAACAGGATGCATATTTCATTTAGCTGGAATATGCATCAAATCTGGCCCCTGAAAGTAACAAAGGGTGAGTTTAAAACTTAAATAAAATGAAAAAAAAAGCCCACCCAAAAAACACCCAAAACTAAAGCCACACATAAACACAGAGACACTTCCACCCCAATCAAAAACACCACCACCAGTCATCAATTCAAAGATGCCATGAGCTGAGCATCTAAACTGTCTGTGGTTTGGCCTTTACACTGCTGGCTACCTGTAGCAAAATTGCTAATCTCCAAGCACATAAAAAAAACCTTCCAAAGTGTTACAGAGCAGAAGAGCAGTAACAGAAGATAGGCCTCTCCTGTATCGGCCCCATGTCGCACAACAAATCAGCATGCTAGAGCTCAAAAAAGCTTCCATAAACATGGTGACTGTGACACTGCAGCCACTGAGCCCCTTGAGTTTGCAGGGCCACTTTCATCTCAGGAACTAATTTGTGCCAGATATGCTGGCAGATCCATAGAAATCTTTCACACAACATACAAACCCACAGAACACAAGCACATCCTGCAAGCTGATGACTCTCTGCTATCCAAGGAGATGTCAAACCAGAGCTAACAGTTCTTTGCCAGAACAGAGTTCGCCACAACATAGATCCTTCACTGCATCTACTGGAGCCACCAACAGTGTTACCTGACTGTGCTTCAATGTGAGATCATTAAGAATACTGAGTTCATTAAACAAAAGCTATTACTTGTCATCCCATGCAGCTTCTCACAGCAGCAATTACTCTGCTTTAGCCTGGTAACAGCAATACTATCTGGAAAATCAAGACAGTCATGTTTAATCAAACATACAAACACATCCCGAAGTATGTAGTCACCTCAGAATTTCATCTAAGATGATTTAGGAGAACCAAGCAATTTTTTAGAAACCATAAATTAAGCAATATACTGAGCAGAAAGCATTAGCTTTCAATAAAATACAAATCCCAACTCCTCCTGTCAGAATTAGCTGCAGCAGATTTTATCACATTCTTTAGAAAAGAAACAAAATCAGATAGAAAGCAGTACAGCATTCCAGTTATTTTTAAAATACTTACATTTTTAGCACAGGTTTCAAACTTTCTGGAGAAGATCAGGAATTATACTGCCTCTGACAATGCAGTCCCGATTTCCTCCCTACCTTAGTTCGAATTATCAGCTTAAGAAGAGTTTTGGACTAAATTTATTTTAACTATGCCCACTAGAGAATTCTGCCCTCTGACTCATGAGAAATGCCTGCATTCATTCCCTCTTCATGCAAACTTAAGTCCAAAAATAGACCAAAATACACTCTATGGACATGAGACTTTTACCCCAGGAGCATCATGACATGCTAATGAAATCAATGGGAAATTCAACACTAACTTCAAACAAATCTAAGATCAAGCACAAAATTATCTTCTAAGATACCATACTTACACAGAAACTCGCAGAAGATCCAAGACTGCTTTACAGCCTATAATAAATTAAGCCCTACATTATTTCTGTCAACTTGGATATATCCCATCTGAGCTATAAGGAAGCAGAAGGATTTTAAAAATGCTTTTTGAAAGCACCTCCTAATTGAGCATCTGATTGTGCACAAGACCTTTGCAGGAACATAAGTTTCATTTTCAAAAGCACTGGCATGTACAAGATAATTGTGACAAAGTGGTTTTCAAAACATCAGGCCCAAATTTTCTACAAATGTGGCTCCTGTAACTGTGTATGTCAACCTAAAAGAAAAACCAATGGTCACACTTGGAAATGCAATTGGTTTTGGCTTCACCAAATCATGTATAAAAATATGGCAAATGTCAGACATGGCAGTTACTATGTTCTTTGTAGAGTTCATTTTTCCTTCTGCTAAAATGGCATTAGTTCTTGCTTGTACTGCACTGCATTACAGCAAACTCAGAATTGCCTGTTTTGCTGGGATTTTTCCTCCCCGAAGGTATGCGTCTCCATTCTTTGACCAACTTTCCTGGCACAGCAATGATTTAGGCTCGCTCTGTGCATTCTCATGCTAATACGATTCACTTCATAACCTCATAAGATAATATTTCACGTCCACTCTTACAAGCTCAAAAGAGACCTTTAATAGAAAATATTATCCATCAGTCCTGTTAAGGAAGACTGTGATATTAGGATATTTATTTAGATGCAAGTCATTATTAAGAGGGATCACTTATTTCTCATGACACTAATTTATTATAAGCAGCATTGAATTTTGAGTAGAAAACTGTAAGGCAGATCTCAGTAAGAAATTTGATCTTAATCATAAGGAGGACAGCATAATTCACACACTCTTTTCCCCTCTACTTATTTCAGACTCCAAAGAGGGCTGTTAATCTCCATTCAGAATATAATAGAAATAAACAGCTCAACAGGTCTAAACCATACAGAAAAAGCAGAGCAGTTCAGCTGACACTGTCAGAGCAACTTGAACTCCCAAGACGTAGGGAATTCCAGCACTTAAAATCTTAAAACTTGAATGTTAAATTAATGTAACTGCTTCGCCTCGGAGCTAGGAAGATATAGAAGAAACTACTTTCAATAGAAGAAAGTAGTTACCATCTGGAAAACAAGAAAGACTTGCACAGAACGCAGGCTTAGAATGGTGTTTTGCCTTGACCATGAAAAAACTTAATTCCATATCACCGTAATGTAGGATAGTATTATTCACAACAGCCACTATTTCTAAACCAAGTAGGCGGAATTTTGAGCAAAACAACACTGGACCTCCTTCATGTTGAGACCAACTTCTCCCATCAGGATATAAAGTCTGAGGGCTGTCATGATATCAGGTCATACTGAACAATCACAAACAGAAGTTCATTTAAATTACATATATAATTTCACAGTAGAAGTGCAGCTACCAGTAAGGCACCAATAATATACAGTAAGTGATGGAACTCAGACACTTTTACATCATTTTTACGCTACAAAAGCTCTCTTACGTTTACACAGGAAATAAAAATACAGGAAACATTCTTTGTCAAGTGTATTTTTAATTACCCCTATTCAACAGAGACTGAGGAGAAAACCCAATAGCCTAGCAGTTTGTGAGCAAGCAAGACGCCTTACCTTCACGGGACCTCTGCAGCACAACTCCTGCAGCCCCAGCAAGCTCGTACCTCACTTCGGGAGCTTGGCACCCACAGCAGCGGGGGCACTGGGCAGAGAATAAGGCCCGGTCTGCCCTCAGGACCTCCGGCTGGCAGGCACAGCCCGCCCCTCGCGGCCATCACCTCAGAGCCGCCCCCTCACAACGGGCGCGCGACCGCCTCTTCCCGCCCTTTCAAGGCACGTGCCGGCGGGGGCGGTACCGCTGGGCTCCCCCAGGTGGCGCGCACCGCTCTCTCGGGACTCTCGCGATGTTTCCCTCCCACCTGTCATGGCGGCTCCTCAGACCTGCGAGGCGCCGGGCGCCGCTCCCGGCCGCTGAGGTGAAGCAGCGCTGCGAGGCCTGTGCCGTGTGCGCCTCCCTCCCTCCCGAGTGTCAGCTGCACTGAGGTCTCTGCTGAGTTATGGCTCAAAGCCCTGTGAGAGAGGGCAGTGCCCGGGTGCAAAGCAGTCTCGGTGTCTGCGGGTGGGCCTCCTGCCAGGCAGCGCTGTGGTTTAGCTCCTGCTGGGACACGTGCAGCGTTCTCTGTTTGGATGGTGGGAGAGGGCTGGGTGGTTCATACCTGTCGTGCCCTGGCTTCCTTGTCGCAGGGAGCGTAACAAGGAGCTGCGGCTGAAGCGTTTGGCCACGCTCTCAGCATACCGTGTCGGATACTGTTTCGCCGGGAGCCTACGCTGAAGCAGTCCAGGGTTTTACGCCTCAGCGACGTGAAACGTTCTTACTTAGATGTTTCTTTCCAGATGTGCAAATGGAGTAGCAGTGACCAAGTGCTGCTGTTGCTTTGATTTATTTGCAGGTTTGAGTGTTAAGGTTGTAGGTGAACCAGAGCGCCCGAGGTGGTCTCGTTCAGACGATAAAGACTAGCGGAAGATGCTGTTGCGACTGAGCGGTTCAAAGGCTATGGAACTTGCTGCGGTAGCGATGCCCTCCGAAGGGGAAGAAATAAAACCTTGAAGTGGTAACCGTAACCGAACCGGTGACAAGAATGTTTTCTTTAGCGGCGACCTAAACTCCTTCGGGGCTTCGGGTAGGCCGGACGGTTCGCCGGGGAGCTGTGACTGAACGTGTGAGCGTACGGACGAAAGCACGGTTGCTGCTGCGTGACTTGAATGTCTTCCAGTACGACACTCAAATAAAAGCTCTTCTAGATGTCCGTGTAATGTTGTGGGTTTGTTTTCTGCTTTCCTTGTAACCGGTTGGGCTCTGTAAAGCGTGTCTATTTTTCTTACTGCTGTGGTGACTAGGAAGATAGCGTACGCATTTAATTCCTTGGTCTTACAAAACGCTGCACGTGCGCGGTCCGATGAATCACGTAGCTCACCGATTTATCCGTTCGGCTACGGTTGCACGCGCGCGCGAATAGCGCGTGAACCTGAAGTCGCGTCATGAGGTAGTGCCCATATAAACGTATCTTTTTGGGAAGCAGCAGAAGACGTTGACCGCCGCTGCTTTTCATTCTTTAAGGAGCAAGTGAGCGTTTTTGATTACTACAGTTGTGTGACTTAAATATCACCGTTAAGGCATTCATATCAAGTGATGTAGCTTTGCTCCTGTGAGCAGTACGATCATTTAAATTAATGCCAGGGAGATCTTTATTCCCTCCAAAGCAAAATCCATCATAATTATACCTGGAGCTGTGCATCTTGTATATACTGTAGTTCAGGAGTATTCTGCCTGGAAAACTGATGGCTATTGGTTTCTGCGGTGCAACTGCACACTTGGGGCAAATTCTAATTTTCCTAATGTAGAAATGTAAAGGTAATAGGGTGTGTTCAGTATGGTTAGAGCTGATTGTGATCGAAAACAAATTAGGAAAAAAAAAAGGGTTGAAGATGTGTGTAGCAGTGGAGGAAAAGGAGAGAGAGTTCTTACAAGGGCAAGTAATAGTAGGACAATGAGAATGGCTTTAACCTGACAGAGGGGAGATTGAGATGAGACATTAGGCAGAAGTTCTTCCTTGTGAGTGTGCTGAGGTGCTGGCACAGGGTGCCCAGAGAAACTGTGGCTGCCCCATCCCTGGCAGTGTTCAAGGCCAGCTTGGATGGGGCTTGGAGCAATGTGGTTTAGTGGAAGGTTTCCCTGCCCATGGCAGAGAGCTGGGAAGAGATGAGCTTCAGGTCTCTTCCAACCCAATCTATTCTATGAATCTGTGAAAAGTCTCTCGTATCTATGAGTGACATACATCTTGAGATATTTGTGATAGGAAAGTAAAAAAGCTCAGTGTAAATCAGATAGGAGGAGCCTAGGGACCAGAGATAGAGTTGTGAGCTGTATGAAATAAAGATGTAAACTATGTTTTTGGGGTTTTTGAATTATTGAAAGACTACAGAATGTGTAAATGACTACCGAATGTGTCAGGTGTGTGTGGTACCTCGCAAGGAAGAGATTTTCTAACTTCATTAAAATGCATTCATGGAACTTGAGAAACTCAGTCCTTTACTCTTTAATGTGCAGTAATATAATCTTACCATACTCCAATTCATCATTAGGTTGTATCCCTTTGAAAAATGTAGTTGTTCATTTGGAAATTTCAGGCATGTAAAAAAATCTTGCAACAGCTGTCACATGACATCAGTTTGGAGCTGTGGGATGTCAAAGGATTTCTAGAACTGAATTATTCAGGCAATATTCAGTCTATGACTATATCATACTATTCTGTACCAGCAGTCGTTAAAAAAAATTAATTTTAGCATTATGTACTAAATGTGCAGAAAGCTAAAAAATGCAGTTTTTCCTAGGTACTTTTTGTCCTATTATAATTAATAATTTTCGCTTAACATTTAATAAAAGGAAAAAGTGCTTAAAGGACATTTGTTATATGCCTTTGGTATGAGTGAAGGGTTTCAATAATGCATAAAGGAATTTCCTTTTATAATATCACTTTATTAGCTGATTCACTGAAATGTGAGAATTAATGGCAATTCAGTTGCACGGTCATAATGGCCTAATACATAATTTGTATGGGAGTTACTCTAGTAAAAATTAGGGAGAATTCATTTGTTTTTAATGTGAGGGCAGTGAGCATGTCTTTAAAATAATAATCCAATTAACATGCATTAAGTGCCGTTTTTATCATTAGCCACAGCACAAATGGCTGCTGCTGTAATTTGGAAAGACTATTTCATAGCATCAGCTACCATATCTTTAACAGCTACTGCCTGTTCAGCCTGTCTCCTGTAGAGGATTGCCTCTAAGGCTGGCACCGTAGTTTGAGGCTGGGCATGCATTCTGAAGAGATACTGCCCTTTTTTGATCTCCTGATTTGGTACAAGTTAATGGTTTGCAGCCTCGCAATGGTTGGTGTTGAGCATCTGTATTTGTAATCTGAGAGTGTTTACTCTTTCTTGAAAGCCTGTGGTATGCCCTGTATATAAATGACTGATAACCTGAAATCCTGTGTGTTTTAAAGCGCAAGCTAATAAATCATATCAGATGTCAGAAACTAAGTGTACTAAGCTGATGGCAGGAAGGAGGAACCAGCACTGTTGGCCTTTGTGGCAGCTTTCTGCTAGCTTCTGCAATGTTTAGTATGTCTCTTGAGAGGCCAGGAAAAGATACTTACTTTGAAAGATCATTGTGTTTCCCCGTATATCAGACATATGAAGTATTGACCAGGGCAGGAGGGGGAGGGCAATTGGTGTGTTAAAAACTTGGTGCTGATTATTCTGTTAAGAAGTTTGTATCCTACATTAATTAGAGCGAGCTCCTTGATACTGTGAGTGAAGAGGAGTTGTAAGAGGATTCTGTTCCCCCTCAAACAGGCTTGCTATGTAGGGACAAATTCAGGCAAGGAGGAGGTACAGAACTAGTTTATATTTATAACTTTGATGTTTAGTGAATGCATTTAAAAATCTATACTGTTGCACTGGGGTTACAGGTTTTTCCTCATACTGTGTTAAATGTATGAAACATATAAAACCATGTATTTTATTTCATGTATTACAAATAAATTTCAAAGGGAAATTTTATAGGAAGGTAGTGAAATCAAAAGCCTGGGTTAGAAGTGCATCCTGGTGAGCAGATAATTTTGTTAGCCCCTAGGAGTAGCAAACATACACCTTTAATAGACTGCTCAGTGGGCGGCTGGGTAGGCAGTAAACCATATCTTCCTATGAACTATTATTCTGCATCAGGTTTGCTGAAATTATCTGAGTTCAAAGTTGGTTTTAATGAGAGTCTCCCCAGTTGCTTAGGAGATTTGGACCTGGCTGTAGACTTGAGTACTGGTTGCCTGAAGTAGGTGTGGAGCCTTAAGGAAGAGGTGACTGGTGGTGGCTAGGAAAAGCATAACAGATAATTGATTCAACTGCAAGCAAGAACAAAATGACCTGTTGCCTTTTTTGTTATTGCTGGTAACTGGGTGACCACATTAAATCCAGTAGGAGTTTTTGGGTTAATCACTCAGTGAAATAATGATGTAAAAAGCAGGCATACAACTAGATTTGCTGGCAGTCCTTTTCTGAGTACCATAGGTGACAACATTATTCAAAAGCCTTTTCTCTTGGTGTAACACTTAATTAGATGGGTAAGTAGCTGTTATGCTATAGAATGTAGTTGAATTTCTGTTGCATTTTTCCTGATTCTGTTATTTATTTGAAGGGAGAAAAACCCTTATTCAAAAGACAAGTCTTTAAAATGAGTGTTCTCTTTAGGAAGTTATGTTCTCTGATAGTCGTGAGAGCTACTGCAATGAACACTAGTG